>JAODOS010000111.1:0-108884 GCA_029410595.1 Martes flavigula
CTGACAGCTCTGCGCCTGACAGCTCTCGCCAGCTCCTACAGCTGACAGCTCTCGAAGACCCAGCTCTCAACTGGCTCCTACATCTGGCAGCGGCTCGCTGAAAACCGCCCGACAGCTCTACAGTGTCAGCTCTGCTTTTCAGACAGCTCCTGACCGTTCCTACAGGTGCTTCAGCTCGCTGACAGCTCTCAATGAATTCCTCAGCTGACAGCTCTCGCTGACACCTCTCACAGCTCCATCGGGTTGCCGCTCTAGCTGATAATTAACGACAGCTCCTCCTACTACAGAAAGAATGCTCCTGACGATGTTCACAGCTACTGCTCCTGCAGGGGAAGGCTCTCCACTTCCCGGAAGGAGGCTACTCAGGCAAGGCCACTCCCCAGAAGGAGTGTGCTCTGGCATAGCCACTCCCCAGCTGGAAGTCTGCACTGGAAAGGCCACTCTCTGGAGGAGGCTGCGCTTGGCAAGGCCACTCCCGGAGGGAGGCTGTACTGGCAAATCCGCACACCGGAGGAGGCTGCTCTGGCAAGGTCCCCTCCGAGAGCTCGTACAGTTCTTACTGCTCCGAGACTGTACGAGACTCCCCCTACTAGCCTCACAAACCAACTTTTATAGAGCCACTTTGAGCCGGGCTATACACAGGTAGTCAATGAGATTGCAATACACAGAGCAAACTGCATAGTCATGCTACATCTGACACACACACACACACAAAACTGCTGGGTGATACACGGGCAGACAATTGAATTTCAATTTTCCATAGTAGATATATGCATGCCCCTCTGATTGGTTGTCTTCATCTGGCCTGACCCGCCCCTCCATCTAGGCTTTGCAAAGAAGTTCCACTGGGAGGGGCATGGTCAATCTACGTTCACTGCAACAATATGGCCCCCCCTGCTTAATAAGCCCTTAAATTCCCCCTTTTATATAGAGAATAGTCCAATCCTTGCCTTTTCAGTCCGTTCTATGTTATATTGATCATATTAGACTAATATTTGATCGCTCTAATTTTCTCGAATACAAATGACCAAAAACTCAGAATACATATGGTTAAATATCAAGTGATGACCTTTATCAAAACATTGAAACTTTAGGAAATGTATAGAACCTCTGGAGTAGTTACAGCAATTACCCAAATGTAACCCAAGGTTTATAATTGATTTAGCAGTACTTTCTGAGTAACTTAGCATATCAAGGAAAAGCCTTAGGAGTCAAAGAGACCTCATTTACAATTCTGGGCGGGCAAAGAAAAACCATTTCCATTTTCCTAGAAACATCTCAATCTCTAGTGAAGACTAAATATTAACCAATTGTGAACTGTTGCAACAGGAGTTAAGCACAAAACATATTTAACAACAGATTTCAAAACCACACACCTCGTTCCAGTGAGCAGCACTCTAGCATTTTATCCCATTTGATTTAAAGGTTCAGGTTAGCAAAGACTTTAAAAACTACTTTAACAATTACCCATCAAAACTTTGAGACAGACAATTAAACCATCTGCTCAGCTATCCGTCCGCCAATAGACCTCATGTACCACCTGGGCCCATTCCACTTCAGACACCATGGATTCCCCTGCCAGCAAGTGGGAGGGGATAGGCAGTCCACGTCGGGCCAGAGAAAGCAAGGAATGTCACCGAAACAAAGTTTGTTTTGGCAGCTGCTTGGGAATATTCCTTAAAGTCTCTGTCTCGAGTTCGACTAACTGCAGCTGGTTCCAGTTATACCCTAAACACACGAAATGAGTGAGGAAGAAGCCTCACATGTATTATGAGGAAAGGAGAGATGAAAGTTAGAGTCCCCTTACTCTGCTTGCCCCATTCCTTCAAACACAGCTAACAACACAACAGACGACAAAAAGACAAGACAAAGACAACCGCAAACCCAGCGGTCCTCATCCAGAGCCTGCCTCGGGTGGGGGTATTCCTGGCCCCTACAGGGGTAACCCGGCCGCCATACAGATGCTCCCCGGGATGAGCCACAGACGCTCAGCAAGACGAGCCACAGACCAGAACCAGACCCAGCGGCCCTCACCCACTGTTGGGTGTTACACGGCCCCCTAAAGATGGGGGATACGCGGCCCCCTACAAATGGGGGTTACCCAGGCCCCTACAGACCCAGATGAGAGTCTAGTTGGGATTCGAACCCACAGATACAGCCCAGGGATCTTGAACCCCTGACTATCTAGGGGGACTCGCGCCAGCATCAGAAGCCAACCCGGCCGGTAGGGGCCGTTTCTAACGAAGAGGCGACCATGAGAACCCCCAAGTGGCCGCTTCCCGGATGAGGCCATTCCCAACGACGAAGAGGCGATGATGACGATGACGACTAAAAGGACGACAGCCCTGATGACATAGACTCTGCTCCCCAGGACGCTGCTTCCGGCGATGCCGCTCTGAAAAAGGCTGCTCTCCGATGATGCCACACTCGACGAGGCTGCTCTGCACAAGACTGCACCAGGTGAGGCTGCTGCTGAAGAGGCTGCTTCACAGATGAGGCCACTCCCCAGAAGGAGGCTGCTATGGCAATGCCATTCCCATTGACTCTTACAGCTCTTACAGACAGCTCTTACTGACTGTTCTCACAGCTCTCGACGACTTCTACAGATGTCAGCTATCGCTAACAGTTCTCGACGGCTCCTAAAGCTGACAGCTCTCGCTGACAACTCTCGATGGCTCCTACTGCTGACAGTTCTCGCTGACAGCTCTCGACAGCAAGGAATGTCCGTGAAACAAAGTTTGTTTCGGCGGCTGCTTGGGAATATTCCTTGAAGTCTCTGTCTCGAGTAAGACTAACCCCAGCTGGTTCCAGTTATAGCCCTAAACACATGAAATGCGTGAGGAAGTAGCCTCACATCTATTAGGAGGAAAGCAGAGATGAAAGTTAGAGTCCCCTTATCTGATTGCCCCATTCCTTTAAACACAATTAACAACAAAACAGACGACAAAAATACAAGACAAAGACAACCACAAACCCAGCGGACCTCATCCAGAGCCTGCCACGGGTGGGGTTTTCCCAGCCCCTACAGGGGTAACCCGACCCCCTTACAGATGATCCCCGGGACGAGCCACAGATGCTCAGAAAGATGAGCCACAGAACAGAACCAGACCCAGCGGCCCTCACCCACTGGTGGTTGTTACGCGGCCCCCTACAATGGGGGTTACACGGGCCCCTACAGACCCAGATGACCGCCTAGGGGGGACTCAAATCCCCTGAGACAGCCCAGGGGGACTTGAACCACCAGCTATCTAGGGGGACTCGAACCCCCTGACCGCCCACGGGACTCGAACCCACTGTTGGTCTACAAGCAGAGGGATGGGGCATCCCCGCATCCACTCCAGCCCTGGGGAGCATGGCTGCGTCCAGCTTTTCCCTGGTGGGCCATACCCTTGAGCTCCAACCAGACAGAAAGACAAGACCAAATACCCAAGACCCCAAGTTCCCAATACCCAAGATCCCAATACTTTCGGAGGCTTTTCCCAAAAATTCCCATGCTCTCTCAGATCTCGTCTTTTGATCCCGGACGGTTCCCCAATGTTAGGGTCCATGATCAAAGGCACGAGACTGATACAAAGCGAAGGTCAAGCGCCAGCATCTGAAACCAACCCTGCCGGTAGGGGCCATGTCATACGAAGAGGCGACCAGGATAAACCCCGCGAGGCCGCTCCCCAGACGAGGCTGCTCCCAATGACGAAGAGGCGATGACGACGAGGACGACTACAAGGATGACAGCCCGATGACGCAGACTCTGCTCCCCATGATGCTGCTCCTGGCGATGCCGCTCTGAACAAGGCCGCTCTCCGACGAGGCCGCTCTGGACAAGACTGCTCCAGGCGAGGCTGCTGCCAACGAGGCCGCTTCCCAGACGAGGTCATTCCCTGGAAGGAGGCTGCTCTGGCAAGGGCACTCCCGTCGACTCTTACAGCTCTTACAGACAGCTCTTACTGACTGTTCTCACAGCTCTCAACGACTTCTACAGCTGTCAGGTCTCACTGACAGCTCTCTATGGCTCCTACAGGTGACAGCTCTCACTGACAACTCTCGATGGCTCCTACAGCTGACAGCTCTTGCTGACAGCTCTAGACGGCTCCTACAGGTGTCAGCTCTCGCTGACAGGTCCTGACGGGTCCTACAGGTGTCAGCTCTCGCTGACAGCTCTCGATGGCTCCTAAAACTGACAGCTCTCGCTGACCGCTCTCGACGGCTCCTACAGCTGACACCTCTCACTGACAGCTCTCGACGGCTCCTAGAGCTGACAGCTCTCACTGACAGCTCTCGACGGCTCGTGCTTCTCCCGCAAGAATGCTCCCGACGAGGCTCACAGCTCCTGCTCCTGTAGGGGAGAGCTCCTACCTCCCGGGAGGAAGCTACTCAGGCAAGGCCACTCCCCAGAAGGAGGGTGCTCTTGCAAAGCCACTACAAGGAGGGAGTCTGCACTGGAAAGGGCACTCCCTGGAGGGAGGTTGCACTTGCCAAGGCCACTCCCCGGAGGCAGTCTGCACTGGCAAGTCCAATCTCAGGAGGGTGGTTGCACTGTCAAGGCCACTCCCTGGAGGGAGGCTGCACTGGCAAGTCCGATCCCCGGAGGGAGGCTGCTCTGGCAAGGCCCCCCGACAGCTCTTATAGTTCTTACTGCTCCCCTTGCTTAAGGAAACATCTCAATCTCTAGTGAAGACTAAATATTAACCAATTGTGAACTGTTGCAACAGCCGTTAAGCACAAAACATGTTTAACAACAGATTTCAAAAGCAAAAACCTCATTCCAGCGACCAGCGCTCTAGCATTTTATCCCATTTGATTTAAAGTTTCAGGTTAGCAAAGACTTTAAAAACTACTTTAACAATTACCCATCAAAATTTTGAGACACACAATTACACCATCTGTTCAGCCGTCCGTCCGCCAATAGACCTCATGTTCCACCTGCGCCCATTCCACTTCAGACACCATGGTTTCCCCGCCAGCAAGTGGGAGGGGCTAGGCAGTCCACGTCGGGCCAGAGAAAGCAAGGAATGTCCCCGAAACAAAGTGTGTTTCGGCAGCTGCTTGGGAATATTCCTTAGAGTCTCTGTCTCGAGTTAGTCTAACCCCAGCTGGTTCCAGTTACAGCCCTAAACACACGAAATGAGTGAGGAAGAAGCCTCACATCTATTAGGAGGAAAGGAGAGATGAAAGTTAGAGTCCCCTTACTCTGCTTGCCCCATTCCTTCAAACACAGCTAACAACACAACAGACGACAAAAAGACAAGACAAAGACAACCACAAATCCATTGGCCCTCATCCAGAGCCTGCCACGGGTGGGGGATTACCCGGCCCCTACAGGGGAAACCCGGCCCCCAGACAGATGCTCCCGGAGACGAGCCACAGATGCTCGGCAAGACGAGCTACAGACCAGAACCAGACCCAGTGGCCCACACCCACTGGTGCGGGTTAGGCGGCCCCCTACAGATGGGGTTTAACTGGGCCACGACAGACCCAGATGACCTCCTAGGGGGGACTAGAACCCCCAGAGACAGCCCAGGGGGACTTGAACCCCCGACTATCTAGGGGGACTCGAAACACCTGACTGCCCAGGGAGAATCGAAACCCTGTTGGTCTACTAGCAGAGGGATGGGACATCCCCGCATCCACTGCAGCCCTTCGGAGCATGGCTGCATCCAGCTTCTCCCCGGGGGGCTCCAAAAATACAGACAGACTAAATCCCAATACCCAAGATCCCAACATCCCAGTACCAAGACCCCAATAACTCCAGAGGCTTTTCCCAAAAATTTCCATGCTAACTCAGTTCTCATCTTTTTATCCCGGACTATTCCCCAACATTAGGGTCTGTGATCAAAGGCACGAGACTGATACAAAGCGAAGGTCAAGCAAATCTTTATTTCGCGCCAGCATCAGAAACCAACCAGGCCAATAGGGGACGTGTTGTACGAAGAGGCGACCATGACAACCCCCGCGAGGCCGCTTCCCCGACGAGGCCGTTCCCAATGACGAAGAGGCGATGACGGAAGAGGACGACTACAAGGATGACAGCACCGATGACGAGACTCTGCTCCCCATGATGCTGCTCCCGGTGTTGCCGCTCTGAAAAGGGCCGCTCTCCAAAGATGCAGCTCTGGACAAGACTGCTCCAGGCGAAGCTGCTGCCGACGAGTCTGCTTCCGAGATGAGGCCATTCCCCAGAAGGAGGCTGCTCTGGCAAGGCCATTCCTGTCGACTCTTACAGCTCTTACAGAAGCTCTTACTGACTGTTCTTACAGCTCTCAACGACTTCTAGTGCTGTCAAAACTCGCTGACAGCTCTCGACAGCTCCTACAGCTGACAGCTCTCGCTGACAGCTCTCAAAGGCCTCGAAAGGTGTCAGCATTGCTGACAGCTTTCGACGGCTCCTACAGGAGTCATCTCTCGCTGACAGTTCTCGATGGCTACTACAGGTGTCAGATCTCGCTGACAGCTCTCAACGGCTCCTACTGCTGACAGCTCTCGCTGACAGCTCTTGACAGCTCCTACAGCTGACAGCTCTCGCTGACACCTCCTGACAGCTCCTAGAGTTGTCAGCTCTCACTGACAGCTCTCGACGGCTCCTAAAGCTGACAGCTCTCGACGGCTTTTACAGCTGACAACTCTCGCTGACAGTTCTCGACGGCTACTGCTTCTCCGGCAAGTCTGCTCCTGACGAGGCTCACAGTTCCTGCTCCTGCAGGGGAGAGCTCTTACCCCCGGAAGGAGATTAATCAGGCAAGGCCACTCAGCAGAGGGAGAGTGCTCTGGTATAGCCACTTTCCGGTGGGAGTCTGCACTGGCAAGGCCACTCCCAGGAGGGAGGTTTCACTTGGCAAGGCACTCCCCTGATGGAGGCTGCACTGTCAAATCCGCTCCCCGGAGGGAGGCTGCTCTGGCAAGGCCCACCGACAGCTCTTACAGTTCTTACTGCTCCCGCGAGACTGCGAGAGACTGTCCGTACTAGCCTCACAAAGCAAGTTTTATAGATCCACTTTGAGCCGAGCAATACACAGGTAGCCAATGAGATTGCAATACAAAGAGCAAACTGCATAGTCATGCTAGATCTGCCACACACAAATACCAAACTGCTGGGTGAAACACGGGCGGCCAATTGAATTTCAATTTTCCCTAAAGATATATGTGTTCCCCTCTGAATGGTTGTCTTCACCTGCCTGACCCGCCCTCCATCTAGGCTTTGCAAGGAAGTTCCACTGGGAGGGGCAGGGTCAATCTACGTTCACTGCAACAATATGTCTCCCCCTGATAAGTAAGTCCTTACATTCCCCCCTTTCCTATAGAGAATAGTCCAATCCTTGACTTTTCAGCCAGATCTATGTTATATTGATCATATCAGACTAACCTTTGATCGCTCTAATTTTCTCCAATACAAATGACCAAAAACTCAGTATAGATACAGTTAAATATCAAGTGATGACCCTTATCAAAACACTGAAACTTTAGGAAATGTATAGAACCCCTGGAGTAGTTACAGCATTTACCCGAATGCAACCCAAGGTTTGTCATTGATTTAGCAGTACTTTCTGAGTAACTTAGCATATCAAGGAAAAGCCTTAGGAGTCAAAGAGACCTCATTGACAATTCTGGGCGGGCAAAGAAAAACCATTTACATTTTCTTAGAAACATCTCAATCTCTAGTGAAGACTAAATATTAACCAATTGTGAACTGTTGCAACAGCTGTTAAGCACAAAACATGTTTAACAACAGATTTCAAAAGCACACACCTCGTTCCAGCGACCAGCGCACTAGCATTTTATCCCATTTGATTTAACGTTTCAGGTTAGCAAAGAAGTTAAAAACTACTTTAACAATTACCCATCAAAACTTTGAGAAAGAGAATTACACCATCCGTTCAGACATCCGTCCGCCAATAGACCTCATGTTCCACCTGCGCCCATTCCACTTCAGACACCATGGTTTCCCCGAGAGCAAGTGGGAGGGTCTAGGCAGTCAATGTCGGGCCAGAGAAAGCAAGGAAGGTCCCCGAAACAAAGTTTGTTTCGGTAGCTGCTTGGGAATATTCCTTAAAGTCTCTGTCTCGAGTTAGACTAACCGCAGCTGGTTCCAGTTATAGCCCTAAACACACGAAATGAGTGAGGAAGAAGCGTCCCATCTATTAGGACGAAAGGAGCAATGAACGTTAGAGTCCCCTTAGTCTGCTTGCCCCATTCATTCCAACACAACTAACAACTCAACAGACGACAAAATGACAAGACAAAGACAACCGCAAACCCAGAGGCCCTCATCCAGAGCCTGCTGTGGGTGGGGGTCTTCCCGGCCCCTACAGGAGTAACGCGGCCCCCATACAGATGCTCCCTGGGACGAGCCACAGATGCTCGGCAAGACGAGCCAAGGAACAGAACCAGACCCAGTGGGCGTCACCCACTGCTGGGGGTTACACGGCCCCCTACAGATGGGGGTTACCCAGGCCCCTACAGACCCAGATGACCACCTGGGGGGGACTCGAACCCCCAGAGACAGCCCAGGAGACTTGAACCCTGACTATCTAGAGGATTCGAACCCCTGACCGCACAGGGGACTCGAACCCCTGTCGATCTACAAGCAGAGGATGTGGCGTTCCGCATCCACTCCAGCCCTGGGCATCACGGCTGCATCCAGCTTCTCCCCATTGGGCCATACCCTTGAGCTCCAAACAGACAGACACACAAGATCCCAATACCCAAGATGGAAGATCCCAAAACCCAAGATCCCAATACCTCCGAGCTTTCCCCAAAATTCCCATGCTCTCTCAGTTCTTGTCTTTTTATCCCGGACGATTCCCCACTGTTAGGATCCATGATCAAAGGCACGAGACTGATACAATGCGAAGGTCAAGCAAAGCTTTATTCCGCGCCAGCATCAGAAACCAACGCGGCTTGCTAGGGGCCGTGTCTTACGAAGAAGCGACCATGACAGCCCCGAGGTCTATCCCAGCGACGAAATGGCGATGACGGCGAGGGCGACTACAAGGACGACAGCCCCAAGGACACAGACTCTGCTCCCCATGGCGCTGCTCCCGGATTCCGCTCTGAACAAGGCCGCTCTCCGGCGATGCGCTCTGGGCGAGGCCGCTCTGGACAAGATTACTCCAGGCTAGGCTGCTGCCGACGAGGCTGCTTCCCAGATGAGGCCATTCCTTGGAGGATGCTGCTCTGGCAAGGCCACACCCGTCGACACTTACAACTCTTAGACAGCTCTTGCTGGCTGTTCTCACAGCTCTTGACGTCTACAGCTGTCAGGTCTCGCTGACAGCTCTCGGCGGCAAACAGCTGACAATTCTCCTGACAGCGCTCGACAGCTCCTACCGATGTCAGCTCTGCTGACAACTTTGACCCGGCTCCTACAGATGAGAGGCTCTTGATACCTTTTGACCTCTCCTACAGCTGACAGTTCTCACTGACAACTCTCGATGGCTCCTACAGGTGTCAGCTCTCGTTCACAGCTCTCGACAGCTCCTACAGGTGTCAGCTCTCGGTGACAGCTCCTGATGGCTCCTATAGCTGTCAGCTTTCGCTGACAGCTATCGACGGCTCCTACAAGTGACCGCTCTCGCTGACAGCTCACAAAGGCTCCTACAGCTGACAGCTCTCGCTGACAGCTCACAAAAACTCCTGCTTCTCCGGCAAGACTGATCCCGACAGGCTCACAGCTCCTGCTCCTGCAGAAGTCCTACTCCCGGAAGGAGGCTACACAGGCAAGGCCACTCCCCAGAGGAGGGTGCTCTGGCAAAGCCACTCCCTGGAGGAGTCTGCACAAGGAGGAGTCTGCACTGGCAAGGCCACTCCCTGGAGGCAGGTTGCTCTGGAATGGCCACTCCCGGAGCAGGTTGCTCTGGCAAGTCCCCAACAACTCTTACAGTTCTTACTGCTCCATGAGTCTGCCAGAGACTGCCCCTACTAGCCTCACAAACCAACTTTTACAGAGGCACTTTTAGCTGGGCTATACACAGGTAGCCAATGAGATTGCAATACACAGAGCAAACTGCATAGTCATGCTAGATCTGCCACAAACACACAAACACAACTGTTAGGTTACACGGGGCTCAGTTGAATTTCATTTTACCCTTGTAGATATATGCGTGCCCCTCTGACTGGTTGTCTTCACTTGGCCTGACCTGCCCCTCCATCTAGGCTTTGCAAGGAAGTTCCTCTGGGAGGTGCAGGGTCAATCTACGTTCACTGCAACAATATGGATCCCCCTGCTTAAGTAAGCCCTTACATTCCCCCCTTTTCTATAGAGAAGAGTCCAATCCTTGACTTTTCAGCCCGTTCTATCTTATATTGAGCATATCAGACTAAATTTGATCGCTCTAATTTTCTCGAGTACAAATGACCAAAAACTCAGAATACATATGGTTAAATATCAAGTGATGACCCTTATCAAAACATTGAAACTTTAGGAAATGTATAGAACCTCTGGAGTAGTTACAGCATTTACCCAAATGTAACCCAAGGTTTGTCACTGATTTAGCAGTCCTTTCTCAGTAACTTAGCATATCAAGGAAAAGCCTTAGGAGTCAAAGAGACCTCATTTACAATTCTGGGCGGGCAAAGAAAAATCATTTCCATTTTCTTAGAAACATCTCAATCTCTAGTGTAGACTAAATATTAACCAATTGTGGACTGTTGCAACAGCAGTGAAGCACAAAACATGTTTAACAGCAGATTTCAGTAGCACAAACGTCGTTCCAGCGAACAGCCCTCTAGCATTTTCTCCCATTTGATTTAAAGTTTCAGTTTAGCAAAGACATTAAAAACTACTTTAACAATTATCCATCAAAACTTTGAGACAGATAATTAAACCATCCTTTCAGCCATCTGTCCGCCATAAGACCTCATGTTCTACCTGGGCCCATTCCACTTCAGACACCACGGTTTCCCCGCCAGTAAGTGGGAGGGTCTAGGCAGTCCACGTCGGGCCAGAGAAAGCAAGGAAGGTCCCCAAAACAAAGTTTGTTTTGGCAGCTGCTTGGGAATATTCCTTAAAGTCTCTGTCTCGAGTTAGACTAACCACAGCTGGTTCCAGTTATAGCCCTAAACACATGAAATGAGTGAGGAAGAAGCCTCACGTCTATTAGGAGGAAAGAAGAGATGAAAGTTAGAGTCCCCTTACTCTGCTTGCCCCATTCCTTCAAACACAACTAACAACACAACAGACGGCAAAAAGATAAGACAAAGACAACCGCAAACCCAGCGGCCCTCATCCAGTTCCTGCTGCGGGTGGGGGTATTCCCTGCCCCTACAGGGGTAACCCGGCCCCCATACAGATGCTCCCTGGGATGAGCCACAGATGCTTGGCAAGATGACCCACTGACCAGAACCAGACCCAGCGGCCCTCACCCACTGGTGTGGGTTACGTGGCCCCCTACAGATGGGGGTTACCCGTCCCCCTCCAGATGGGTGTTACCCGGGCCCCTACACACCCAGATGACCGCCTAGGGGGACTCGAACCCCCAGAGACTGCCCAGGGGGTCTTGTACCCCATCTATCTAGGGGACTTGAACTCCCTGGCCGCCCAGGAGGACTAGAACCCCCTCTCAACCTACCAGCATAGGAATGGGGCATCCCCGCATCTTCTGCAGCCCTGGGGAGCATGGCTGCGTCCAGCTTCTCCCTGGTGGGCCATACTCTTTAGCTCCAACCACACAGACAGACAAGATCCCAATACCCAAGGTCCCAAGATCCCAATACCCAAGATCCCAATACCTCGAAGACTTTTCCCAAAAGTTCCCATGCTCTCTCAGTTCTCTTCTTTTGATTCCAGATGATTCCCCAATGTTATCGTCCGTGATAAAAGAACGAGACTGATACAAAGCAAAGGTCAAGCAAAGCTTTATTTCGTGCCAGCATCAGAAACCAACCCGGCCGGTAGGGGCAGTGTCTTAAGAAGAGGCGACCATGACAATCCCTGCGAGGCTGCTCCCCGGAGGAGGCCACACAAGACGCGGCCACTCTGGACGAAGCTGCTTGGTGATGATGCCGCTCCCCAGAGATGGCCAGTCCCTGGAATGATGCCGCTCAAGCGAGGCCGCTTGCAGTGGGACAGTGGCTTGGGGCAGCGAGGACGCTCACAGCAGGGCTGCAGGTCGGAGCAGCGAGGCCACTCACGGTGGGGCTGTGGCTCGGTGGTGGCAAGGTCACTCATGGTGGTGAGGCTGCTGGTGGCGAGGCCATTCTCCGCGGCACCGCTGCCAATGACTACAATGACCAGGACAACCAGGACGCTCCTGCCGACCATGACGACCACCATGCGCTGACGAGTACCCTAATGGCTCCTGACGGCTACTCTAATGGCTATCCCAATGGCTATTCTAACGGCTATCCCAACGGCTCTTCTAAGTCCTTCTACTACTCCTACTACTCCCTAGCCTCACAGACTAACCTTTATATAGGTGGTTGAGCCTGGCCCACACACAGGTGGCCAATGGGATTTCAACTCACCACAGTAAATATATGCGTGCCCCACTGATTGGATGTCTCCATCCGGCCTGGCCCTTGATATCTGGAGTTTGCAAATAAGTTCCTCTGGCTAATCAGGCCCTTACAGGACTCCCAGGCATCATCCCAAAACCTAACCCTCTCTTGTGTACTCAAACTTCCATCCTCACACTCCTGGCCCACAAGCCCTCCAGATTGGGAATTCCAGAGCCACAACGCAGCACTCTGCCTGCACATCAGAAGAAAAACTTTGCCCTATGGGGCTGCCAAGGAACCCCAAATGAGGATCAACCTGCACGGCCCTTGAATGCATCCCAATTCCACAGGCTGCCCTGCGCACTAATATCCGGTCTGACACAGCCTAAACCCAGACATCCAGACAGACACCCTGACAACTGGCCACGCACCCAACACATCGGACCCACCATGACCTTAGGCTGTCATCTCTTCCCAACCTGGGTTTTCAGGCATCTGAACTTAGACCCTATCTCCAATCCCTGCACAAGGGGGAACCTGATGCACACATAAGAACTCCTCCTTCCCTAAGTCAGGAAAGCTTGCAGTTGGCAAGGTGTCTAGCCTTCATTGAAGGAGAAACCTGCATGGAGCATGAAGCCATTCCCATGGTTGGGGGTCACCTTGGGTACCAACACGCATTGTGACTCTCAGTGTGAGCCCCGTGTTCAAGGAAGGTCTCTCTGTGGCTGGACCAATAGCCCGCATATTGGGCTGGCTGAGCCTCTAGGCCCCCAATCCTAACAAAAGGTCAGGTTCTGCAGTCCCCTGTTCCCAGGACTCTACTCTGGAATCCCTCATTTGGAGGGACACCTGAGGCAGTAAATAGGAGTCCCCCCTTCCCATAGATTGACCCCAAACTCTTGGGAGCCAGGCCAAACCAGCAGAGAGGGAGACTCCACCATTGCCCATGAGACTACCCCGACATTCCACGGCCATGCTTGAGACAAAATCCAGAGACAATACCCTGAGTGACCGCCTCCCACTCGCCCTTCTTCGATACCCTGAGGAGCTCCCCTCATGGTCTGTAGATTGGGGCTGCCATACCCTCAGCCCAAAACCTAAGCTGAGTTTGTGTTTTCAGACTTCTGTCCCCACAGCTCAGGCCCACACAATTCCAGGGTGGGGCCCTGGAGGCTCACCGCATGATGGTCCTGCCCTCTCCATAGAAACTGTTCCCATTCCATTGACTACAACTCTACAGATAGGGAGAAACCTCAAACCCCTAAAGCCTTTGAAATCGTGGAGGTCACCCTCGACAAACGGGTGATCTGACACAAGCTGAGCAATTACCCCCACTCAGGCACACAGACGGATGTCCCCAGAGACAGAAGATTGAAGCGGACAGGTGCCTAGGCCCTATTCTGAACCCTTGCTTTGGTTTCCAGGCGAATCTCCTCAGAGGCCTGATTTCCAATACCAGACTTTGTGGGTTCCCTGAGGCACCAATCAGAACACCTCTCGTCTTCACATGGGAAACTTGCTCTTTGGAGATGTGTCCAGCCCTCTGGTTAGGAGAATCCTTCAGAGCCCCCGAGCCACCGTCACATTCCAAGGTCTCCATGGACACAAACCCACATCTCCATCCTCAGGCGAGTCCATTTCAACTCAGCCCCCTGGGTAGCTCCCGCAGAGCCAGCAGATCAAACATGTCTTATCGGTAGGAGCCAATGGGAATGCGAGGTGCGGTGCCCAAGAATCCATACTTAAAACCCTGCTTTTGAGTCTTTCTGTATGGGGCGTCCTGGAGCCATCCAACAGGATTTGACTCTCCCGCAGAAGGAATCCTTGCGGTCTGGAGCATCTCACAACTCCCAGGGTGGGACAACCTCCATGGTCTCATGAGGCCCCCCCCTTCATGAAGGGGCCATCATGGACACAACTCCAATCTGAGCCAACGTCAGATCCATGCCCTGACTTCAGATGAAAGAGATCTCGATTCAGCCTCTGCAGAGTGGGCGTGCCATGCCCTTGCCCCAAAACCTAACCCTAGCTTGTGTTTTCAGACGTGCATCCTCACACTCCTCACCCACAATCCCTCCAGATTGGGAATTCTGGAGCCTTAAGGAAACTCTCTGCCTATGAACCTGAAGAAAAACGTTGCATTTGGGGACAGCCAAGAAACCCCAAATGAGGACCAACCTGCATGGCCCTCGACTGCACCCCAATTGCATATGCTGTGCTGGGCACTAATGCTATGTCTGACACAGTCTGAGCCCAGGACTCCCGAAAGACACCCAGACAGATCGCCGCACACCCAAGCACATTGGACCCGCCATGGCCTTAAGCCGTCGTCTCTTCCCAACCTAGGTTTTCAGGCATCAGAACCTTGAACTTATCTCCAATCCCTGCACAGGGGGAACCTGATGCACAAATCAGAAATCCTCCTTTTAGGTCCGTTATTAAATGAAATGAGACTGAGACAAAGTAAAAGTTATTTAAAGCTTTATTTTATGTTAAGTATTAGAAGTTAGACTGATCGGTCAGTGGTCAAGGGCCATGGAAACTAATTAAAAACCACACTGCGCCTACAGTGTGCCCACAGACTGAGACAAGGTGAAAGTTATACAAAGTTCTATTCTATGCCAAGCATTAGAAGTCAGACTGACCAGCGAGGGCAATCTCTGAAGAGAGCGACCACCCCCTGCTTACAGACTCAAGAATTCACTGACTGACCAGTAAGGGCCTCCTCGGAAGTGCACGACCCCTCTCCATCTTACAGGCTACCTTTTGTAAAGCAAATATCTGGACGTATAGGTGGTCAATTAGATTGTAGTCATGTTAGGTCACACGCAGGTGGCCAATTGAATTACAATTTACCCTATAGTAGCTATTTGACCTAACCTATTACTCTGGTCAGAATTGGTGCTCAAGGTTGGTGCCCAAATGGCAGAATTTACATCCTTTGATGGTTAGGGAAAAAGTATGTGTGTTTCTTACTGATTGGATGTCTCCACCTGGCCTGACTCATCCTTGTATTCTGGGCTGTTATCCAGAACTGGCCGACCTGGCCTTTTATTCTGGGCTCTGTTTTTAGGAACTGGCTGACCATATTTTCCTGGTTTCCCAGACTTGCTTCTAAGTAAGTTCCTCTTGGGGGATAGGGGCAGGGTCAGGTTAAGTTTTACTGCACAAACAACAAAATGGCTTTTAACCAAGATGGAGTTGCTCTGGCTAAATAGGTCCTTACATTCCCCCCTTTTCTTTGGAGATTAGTCAAATCATTGACTTTTCAGCCAGTCTTTTGTTCCCTTATTATTTTCTCCTGAACAATTTAGACCCTTAAATCTTTAAGGTCATTGAAGGTGGAAGCTCCCATCTTCTGTAATTTTTTCCTGCTGAATAGGGGCGTGGAGTTGTCCCTACCTTTTTGGGTCAACATTGATCAGTTGAGGGGTGTGTAAGGGAGTTATGTAAGATGGAGACAGCTGAATCCAGCGCTGACAGTGAAGAAGTGTTTCTATGCGTGGTAAGGATCATCTGTTGTCGTGAAGTCATTGCAGTAACAGAGTCTCAGCACCAAGTAGAGAACATTGAACAAAGAAACATATTAAAATTAATAGGGCTACAAGAATGAGAAGCCCGAAAAGGAGATTTTTCCAGCCATCAGTCTCCAGAATTAACTTTGTCAAGGTCTTTTTAAGAGTCTGTTTTATTATTTTTTTACTTATCTGGAGTTTGGGGGCTGGTAGGCACAGTGTAGTTTTTAAATTAGTGTCCATGGCCTTGGCCAATGTCCGTGAGATTGAACTCACAAATTCAGGGCCGTTGTCTGATCCGATCATGAGAGGTAATCCAAACCTAGGAATTCTTTTTTAGTAGCTTTTGGCTACCACTCCTGTCTTTTTATGTTTGGCGGGAAAAGTCTCTACCCAGCCTGAAAAGGTATCCACAAAAACTAGCCTATAGTTGTGTCCCTATTTTCCCAGTTTCATCTCTGTAAAATCTCTTTCCCAATAAATTTCTGGTTCCTTACCTCTTTTTCTTTTCCTTCTTCCCATTTTAGTCCCTCCAGTATTTACCGCCTGACATTGAGCACATTTATCAACCATATCCTGAGCCATACGCTCTAATTTAGAAACCTGGAACTGTTTGCCCATAAGCTCTTTAAGTTTGCATGTCCCCAAATGAGTGTCCTGATCTATTTGGCTTACTAATCTCTTCTAGTCTTCAAGGAAGAATTAACTTTCCTGTTCTAGTCTTAGCCCAATCTCCTTCATAATCTAATTTAGTCCATTTCTATAAATATACTTGCATCCTTGACCAGGAGGGCCATGGCAGCAATTATGCAGAGGCAAGGGGGAACCCAGCCACTACTGGATCTAGTTTCTTGCTAAGATAGGCTATTGGTCTTTGCCAAGGCCCTAGAGTCTGAGTCAAAACTACTTTAGTCACCCCTGCCTTTTTATCCACATACCAGTGGAAGGGTTTGGTAACATCTGGGATGGCCAATGTTGGGGCACTCAGTAAGGCTGTTCATAACTCCCAAAATTCTCCTTCTGCCTCAGCTGTCCATTCTACCATAGTGTGTACTCCTTTAGCCATTTTGTAGGGAGGTCAGGTAATCCCTGTGAACTGCAGTATTCACAGCCTGCAGTAGTCCACAATCCTACGAAATTTCCTCATGGAGATCAAAGCCTAAATAAGTGGCATGGCTTTGACAAAGCTGTGCTTTCTTTGTTGACATCTGATACACTTTCTCCTGCAGAGTCTGTAAGAGAGCTCTCTTCCCCCCGAAAGCATGACCCATAGTCCTCAGCGGCTATCTCCACTATTCTCACTAACTCAGTCAGATTCTTCCTTTCAAATCTTTCAATTTTTTGAAGTTTTCTTCTTATATCTGGGGCTGACTGACTGACGAAAGTAAGATCATCTAAACGAGCTGTCATGCAACTTCTCTGAAGTTTACCTCAAGTTGCCTAGCTCAGGTAAATAAACATTTAAAGACAATAAAATTTAGAATTTAACATCCATAAAGATGTGTTACTGAACATAACTTTTTTCTCTAAAATAACCCTCATTTCCAGAGATAGCCAAATCAGGACTGACTTATTTGAAAAACAAGTCTAATTTTAATAAACTTGGCCTAATTATTTACATAAGCTCAGCAAGAACAGTAAATGATCATATAGATCTTTTAGAATCTGCTTTGATGGAACTTCTTTTAAGGAATCTCTAGGTTGAACTGGTAATAGCCTCTTCAGGCCAGAAGCCAAGCCACATACTTGCTGTCAGACATGCCTGCAATACCTGTCAATTTGGGTGAATTCCTCTTCCTGAGGTCCTGCACCTGTCAGGAAGTGACATTCTTTACTCACCTGGTGAGGCTGCTGGGAACTCTGTAAGCAAGGTATCAGGCCAACAGTTGCAGGGGCTTTATGTCTCCAAGTTTTATAAAGTCAACCTTAGTTCCTTTAAGCTGCCTGGTCATATCTGAGTCTTTTTAAAAATATGACATTCCAGTCAAAGTCTTGGTAAAATAACCAGTGTTTCCAATAGTGTCCTGTTACAAGGAGAACAGATTCTTATTGAACTTACGCAAATGACTGATTGCCACGGAGGAAAGAATACTCGCTGAGACCTTTAGAGTTTCAGAGGTTCAGATAGAGAGAAAAGTGGAATGTTTTGATTTGATTACAAATGAATATTTTTCCATTTCTCTAAGTGACAGATAACTTAAGGAAAAAGTGTCCTTCATCTGGAAGAGCAAACATTAGAGAACCAGCAATGTTTAAAATGAAAAAAACATTAAGATACATTACATTATAATATTTTAGTTCATTTAGTCCCATGTTATTCATTTTGGTTTAGTTTGAATGCAGCTTTTACTCCTGGAAATTTTACCCATTTCAGTCTCAAGATTTTTAACTTATTAAACACCTGCATTTGTCCTGAAAGTTCTTTATATGAATCTCCTTTAAGACAAAACTTATTTCATAAGAGAATAAAACAAAACATAGAAACTGGCTTTCTCTGGGAAGGCAAAGAGAAAACTATTTATATTTTCTTCTTAACAGCAGATTAATTAATCTAGGAAAACTTTGCACTTGAGTGGACCATCAATATAGATTTGCCATGACACAGGGCTTTAGTCTTTCTTTCTTAAATACTATGCCTCATTTGAACAGAAGCATTTTACAGGAAAAGATTCATTTGTTGCTTTTATTTTCTCTCCTTTTGTGAATAAATCCACCAAAACTGATCTAATACGGTCAAATTTTCAACATATTTCATTGTTTCCTTTTAAATCTACAAACCAAGGCAAATTAATGTCACTTCCCCCAAGCCTTCTACGACTTACTATATACCCTCAAGTTTATCTCCTTTCATGTTCTGGTGCAACCAGACATTTTTACTTTAAGACAAAACCACTCACACTCTTAGGCCCTCTTTTTTGTGTGTACAGTTAATCTTAGTCCATCCTGACCATACCTAAAATTCCTTTTCGGAAGATTTCCCCTCACAAACCTTCTACAACTTGCTTTTGCACTCAAGTTTTGTCCCAAGCCATTTCCTTCCAAACAACCATTTCATTTAGGACAAAATTAACTTCTCTTACTTTTAACAAAATGCACTCTCATTTCTTAAATCTTTCTTACATTTCTCCTACATTCCTACATACAGGGTTGCTTTCCTTATTTCCATCAGCCTTATAGTTAGTAAGATTGTGTACTCTCAGAAACATCTTAATCTCTAGTGAAGACTAAATATAAACCAATTGTGAACTGTTACAACAGAATTCTTTAGATGGCCAATTTATGAATCACTTAAGCACAAAACATGTTTACCAACAGATTTAAGTATTCTTAGTTTCTTTGCAGTAAGAAGTCAAAGGCACAAACCTATATCAAGTACTCAGTGTTTCAGCATTTTATCCCATTTGGTTAAGATCTAGATGCCCATAATTTAATTCCATTTATCATCCAACAGAAACTTTAAAGTTTCAGGTTACAAAAGACTTTGAAAGCTACTTTAACAATTACCCATTAAAATGTTGAGACAGATAATTAACCATCAATTCAATCATCTCTTTGCTAACAGATTTTAACAAATAACATGAGTTTATTTTGACCTTCAGTAAACGTTGGCGGAATAAAAGCTTCACATTTACTACTATAACTTTAAAGACATGTTTATCTTCATGAAACCAGCAAACTTAGTTTAAATACAGATTTACGTTCCACCTGGGCCCACTCCGTTTCAAATATTTATCTGAGACCTGGGTGGGAAGATCCAGAGTGGGGGATGTTAGGTTTAGGGGGTGTTCTTCATGTTTCCCGACAGTGAAGAGAGAAGGAGCCGTGATGCAGGAAGCACCGAGGATGGTCTAGAGGCCAGTTATTCAGGCTGCACCCAAGTTGGTGCAGAAACAGGAGAAGGGGGAGACAGAAGAACAAAGTGCTGCCAGAAGGCAGAGAAAGGATTTCCAGTTTTAGAACTCATCAGCCCCAACAGAGGAGCAGATGCCATGTATTCCCGCCAGCAAGGGGGAAGGCATAGGCAGTCCATATCGGGCCAGAGAAGACAGGGAACCTCCCCGAAACACAGGGAGTTTCAGCAGCTGCTTGGGAATATTTCTTATGGTCTCTGTCTTAAATTAGAACCACTCCAGTTGGCTCCAGTTATAGCCAGCCATTAACGCAAGAAATGAGTAAAGGAGAATCCCCACATCTATTAGGAGGAATGGAGAGATGAAAGTCAGAGTCCCCTTACTCTCTGCTTGCCCCATTCCTTCAAACACAATAAACAACACAACAGACAACAAAAAGACAAGACAAAAACAACCTCAGACCCAGCGGCCCTCCCAGGGTCATCCAACATTAAAGGATGGCCATTCAGACATGCAGAAAGTCCAAAACATTCCCTTTCATATGTCCGTGCTCAGGTTATGAGTTCTTTCCCTAACATCTGAGAAGTGGCCAATCATCAGAGACAGAGGGGTCTTCTGTGTCTGTCCCATCATGTCCTCAGTCCACAACAAGACAAATACACTTACAACAATTAATAAGAAAACACTCACAAAGACAAACGATCTGGCGTGGGTGAGAAGACAGAACTGAAAGGAAATTAAGGGAGAATCCAACTGCAACGGCAGTTAGCTCTCCTCACATATGAGGACCTTGTCCTCCAGGCAGGGGTAAGGGATGCCTCTTCCAAAAATCCCCATAAACTTAACAAACAGCACAACTGACAACAAAAACAAGGCACCTGACTGCCTAAGGGGACTCGAATTCCCTGGCTGCCTTGGGGGACCATGAACCCCCTGGTGACCGCTTAGGGGGGACTCCAACCCCCTGAAATGGCGGAGGACTCGAAACCCCTTGTAATGTCCTAGGGGGACTCGAACCCCCTGGCAGGCCCTTGAATGCCTAGGGGTACTCAAAACCCCTGGTGATCCACCAGGGGAGGGATGGGGCATCCCCACTACCACTCCAGCCCTAGGGAGCAATACTGCGTCCAGTTTCTCCCCAATGGACCATACCCCTGGAGCTCCACAACCAGACAGACAGACAGGATCTTACCTCCAGAGGCTTTTCCCGGAAATTCTGATGCTGGCTCAGTTCTCATCGTTTAATCCCAGGAGAGCCCCCAATGTTAGGTCTGTATTAAATGAAATGAGACTGAGAAAATGTGAAAGTTATTTAAAGCTTTATTTTATGATAAGTATTAGAAGTTAGACTGATCGGTCAGGGGAAAGAGACTGAGACAAGGTGAAAGTTAAGCAAAGCTCTATTTTATGTCAAGCATTAGAAGTCAGACTGACCCGCCAGGACCGTCTTTGAAGAGCGAACACCCCCAGCTTAAAGGCTCAAAAATTGACTGACTGACCAGTCAGGGATACCTCTGAAGGGGCGATGCCTCCCCATCTTACAGACAACCCTTTATAGAGCAAAAGTCTGGTCACACACAGGTGGCCAATGAGATTGTAGTCATGTTAGGTCACACGCAGGTGGCCAATAGAATTACAATTTACCCTATAGAAGCTGTTTGACCTACCCTAATACTCTGGTCAGAATTGGTGCTCATGGTAGGCGCCCAAACCGTGGGGTTTACATTCTTTCATGGTTAGGGAAAAAGTATGTGTGTTTCTTACTGATTGGATGTTTCCACCTGGCCTTACTCATCCTTGAATTCTGGGATCTTTTATCAAGAACTGGTCAACCTGGCCTTGTATTCTGGGATCTGTGATTAGGAACTTGTTGACCATATTTTACTGGTTTCCCAGACTTGCTTCTAAGTAAGTTCCTCTGGGGGAAGGGGGGCAGGGTCAGATTAAGATTTAAGTATGAACAACAAAAGGACTTTTAAACAAGATGGAGTTGCTCTGGCTAAATAGGTCCTTACACCTCCTTCAGCCTGGTTAGAAACCTTGATTTTGGCATGGTGTCCAACCCTCAGGGTAGGAGAAACCTGCATGGCCCATGAGGCCACTCCCATGATTGAGGCCGCCTTGGGCACAAACACGCATTGTGACCCTCAGGAGGAGCCCCGTATTCAAGGAAGGCCTCTCAGTGGCCGCACAAAGGGCCAGCATATGGCGCTTGCCATGTCCCTAGGCCCCCAATCCTAACCAGAGGTCAGTTTTTCCAGTCACCCATACCCAGGGCTCTGCTCTGGAATCCCTATTCTGGAGGGATACCTGAGGCAGAAAACAGGACTCCTCGCTTCCCACAGAATGACCCCAAACTCTTGGGAGCCAGGCCAAATCGCTAGAGAGTGAGACTCTTCCATGGCTCATGAGGCCACCCCTCCATTCCACGGACATCCTTGACACAAAATCCAGAGACCAAATCCTCAGCAACCGCCTCACACTTGCCCTTCGTTCATATCCAAGGAGTTCCCCTCACGGTCTGAAGATTGGGCCTGCCATACCCTCGGCCCCAAACCTAAGCCGAGATTGTGTTTTCAGACTTCTGTCCCCACAGCCCTGGCCCACACAGTCTCTAGGCTGGGGCCCCTGGAGCCAAACCACAGGACTATGCGTGCCCTCTCAAAGGAAACTGTCCCCATTTCAATGGTCACAAAACTAAAGATGAGGAGAAATCTCCAAGGCCCCCGAGGGCATCTCAATTGGGTAGGCTGCACTGGACAAACAGGGATATTCTAACACAAGCTGAGCAACTACCTCCACTCAGACACACAGACAGATGTCGCAGAGAAAGAAGATTGAACCGGATAGGCCCCAGGCCCTAATCTGAACCCTAGCTTTAATTATAGGCAACTCTCCTTAGAGACTCGGTTTCGAATACCAGCATATGGGGATTTCCTGAGGCACCAATCAGAACACCTCTCGTCTACACATGGAAACGTGCTCTTTGGAGCTGAATCAAACCCTCCAGTTAGGAGAATCAGTCAGGGCCCCTGAGCCACCGCCACATTCCAAGGTCTCCATGGACACAAACCCGCATTATGACCCATCCACAGGAGAGTCCATTTCAACTCAGCCCCTTGGATAGCTCCTCCAGAACCAGCAGATCGAACGTGCCTTGTTGCTAGGAGTTAATGGGAATGCGAGGTGGGGTGCCCAGGCATCCCTCCTTAGAACCCTACTCTGGAGTCTTTCAGTATGGGGTGTTCTGGAGTCATGCAACAGAACTCAACTATCCCACAGAAGGAATCCTTGCGGTTTGGAGCATCTCACAACTCCCAGCGTGGGAAAACCTCCATGGCCTCAAGAGGCCCACCCCTTGCTAAAGGGGCCATCATGGACACAAACTCCAACCTGAGCCAACGTCGGATCCTCGCCCTGACTTCAGATGCAGGAGATCTCAATTCAGCCTCTGCAGAGTGGGCTTGCCATGCCCTCGTCCCAAAACCCAACACTAGCTTCTGTTCTCAGTTTTCCATCCTCACACTCCTGGCCCACAAGCCTTCCAGACTGGGAATTCCGGAGCCACAACGCAGCACTCTGCCTACCCACCAGAAGAAAAACGTTGCCCAATGGGGCTGTCCAGAAACCCCAAAGGAGGATCCACCTGCACGCCACTTGACTGCACCCCAATTATAAAGGAGCCTAGACCTCCCGACCAACACCCAGAAAGCAGGCTGCACACCCAGCACATAGGACCACCATGGCCTTAGGGTGTCATCTCTTCCCAACCTTGGTTTTCAGGCTTCAGAACCTAGATCTTATCTCCAATCACCGCACAGGGGTGAACCTGACGCAGAAGTCAGAACTCCTCCTTCCCCATGGCAAGAAACCTTGCTGTTGGCATGGTGTCTAGCCTTCAGGGTAGGAGAAACCAGCATGGCCCATGAGGCCACACCCATGCTTGAGGGCAGCCTTGGGCACAAACACGCATTGTGACCCTCAGCATAAGCCCCGTGCTCAAGTAAGGCCTCTCAGTGGCTAGACCAAGAGCCTGCATATGGGGCTTGCCATGCCCCTAGGGACCCAATCGTAACCAGAGTTCAGGTTTTCCAGTCACCCATACACAGGGCTCTGCTCTGGAATCCCTCATTTGGAGGGACACCTGAGGCAGAAAACAGGACTCCTCCATTCTCACAGAATGACTCCAAACAATTGGGAGCCAGGCCCAATCCCAAGAGAGGGAGACTCGTCCATGGCCCATGAGGCCACCCCTCTATTCCAAGGCCATTCTTGACACAAAGTCCACAGACAAAAGCCTGAGCAACCGCCTCACACTAGCCCTTTGTTCATATCCTGAGGAGCTCCCTTCACGGTCTGTAGATCGGGCCTGCATACCTTGGCCCCAAACCTAAGCCGAGTTTATGTTTTCAGATGTCTGTCTGCACAGCCCTGGCTCACACACCCTCCAGGTTGGGGCCCCTGGAGCCACACCACTGGACTGTGCGTGCCCTCTCCGAGAAAACTCTGCATATTCCATTGGCCACAAACCTACAGATTAAGAGAAACCTCCAGGGTCCCCGAGGCCATCCCAATATTGTAGGCCGCCCTGGACAAACATGGGCGATCTGACACAAGTTGAACAACTACCTCCACTCAGACATGCAGACGGATGTCCCAAGACAGAAGATTGAACCGGACAGGCCCCTTGGCCCTCATCTGAACCCTTGCTTTTGTTTCCAGTCATTTCTCCTCAGAGGCCTGATTTAAAATACCAGCATATGGAGGTTTCCTGAGGCACCAATCAGAACACCTCTTGTCTCCACATGGGAAACTTGCTCTTTATAGCTGTGTCAAACCCTCTGCTTAGGAGAATCCTTCAGGGCCCCGAGCCACCGCCACATTCCCAGGTCTCCATGGACACAAACCCACATTATGACCCATCCGCAGGAGAGTCCATTTCAACTCAGTGCCCTGGGTATCCCCCCAGAGCCAGCAGATTGAACTTGACTTGTCGCTAGGAGCCAGTGGGAATGCAAGGTCTGGTGCCCAGGCATCCATCCTTAGAACCCTGCTCTCGAGTGTTTCTGTATGGGCCGTCCTGGAGCCATCCAACAGGATTCGACTGTCCCGCAGAAGGAATCCTTGCGGATTGGAGCATCTCACAACTCCCAGCGTGGGAAAACCTCCATGGCCTCATGAGGCACCCCCCTTCATGAAGGGGCCATCATGGACACAAACTCCAGCCTGAGTGCACATCTGACCCTTGCCCTGACTTCAGATGCAAGACATCTCGATTCAGCCTCTGCAGAGTGGGCCTGCCATGCCCTCGCCCCGAAACCTAACCTAGCTTGTGTTTTCAGAATTCCGTCCTCACACTCCTGGCCCACAAGCCCTCCAGATTGGGAATTCCAGAGCCACAACGCAGCCCTCTGTGTCCCCACCAGAAGAAACACGTTGCCCTATGGGGCTGCCCAGAAACCCCAAAGGAGGATCCACCTGCATGCCACTCAACTGCACACCCCATTATATAGGCTGCCCTGGGCACTAGTGCTCTGTCTCACACAGCCTGTGTAAAATTTATGATAGGCACTCTGAGTTCAATAAAAATGAATAGATAATTATTACCATAGGAAATATGATATTTAATTTTAAAAATATGTGATATCTGGATGGATCCTAGCTGTTGGCAGAACATAAAACCTCTCAGTCATCCAAACTAGTTCTTATCCTGTAAACTAATCATAACCTGCATACAGAAATCCGCTCATTAAAAAATTAATTAATTAATTAAAAGAAGAAAGCTATTCAGTCACAAGTTGCCTTATAATGGTGGGCTGGAAAACCATTTGGAGATCTTTTGCTGATCATCCTCGTTTTAAATTAATTTCTATTTATGCTTGCCTTGACCTTTACACCGAAAGGCTATGCCCTTGTTCTGTGTAACCCAGACTACCATAATCGATGTCCAGAGGTGAGGGTTAGCCCACCTGATCACTGGCAGAATATGCCTAGCCTGGAGGAAGCTTCAGGATTTCTCCTTCTTAATCCTGGTTGTAGCTCTGGAGTGAGAGCAATTGCAATGTTCCTCCACACTGTAGAATTCCAAGAGGCACTGCTTTCTCTTCAGATTATCCCCTTGCTTTTTTGTCCACAGGGGATGCAGTGGCTTCCAGCAGTAGCTCATCTCTAGGTTCTCAGACCCATGCTTGCTCCCCTTCAATAAATTCTACTCATTGGAACGATTCCAGGGAATCCAGGTTTTTACTGGACCCTGAGGGATACCACTGTGCAAATAGAGGGATCCTCACCTTCTCCGTGTGTGTACTCTTTTACTGAGAAATGGGTCAAATCAGCAATACAGTCACCCAAATATCAAACTGCTTCTGCTTTAAACAGAAAATATCTGAGCTCTGAAAATGTAAAAGCAATTACTGAATTCAACTCTCTTTCTCAACTTCTGGAAGCCAAGTCCTCAAACTTTATATCTCACAATAACTTCCCAATATTTCCTACTCTTGTGAAGGTGTATTGAGCTGTTGTTGTTGTTATTTTTATAAATTTGGCATAGTGTGAGGAGATTTTATATCACATTTTGCTAATTCCAATTAGCTTGTTAATGGCCAAGTAACTTTGGACTTCCATCAATGATCTTCTACTGTGTATAGACACCCATCTAAGCACTAAATGGTCTGTTGACTTTAATAAAATATGGGGGTGCCTTTATTTCCATTGAGGTGATATATTCTTATGTTGTTGTCCTAAGCTTAAACTCATACTTCTCTTTTTGGGATTTGTGTGTCATCTCAGACAACCACATTCCCCCTTGAGGTTCCAACTCCATCCTTGGGGCAGCTCAAAATGAGCCCCAGAGGGATATGTCTTGGTGAGAGGAGTGGTACAGGATAGCTCCTGCCCATTTCTGCACTCCCTGCAGTTACACCAGCAATGACTGCATGATCTGAGGTCAAGATGGCAGCACTGTGAGCCCTCTAAGCCACAGCAGAAGGACTTACACTAAGTGCACAGCTCTTTCTATGCCAGTCTCAGCTCTAGCCACATAAGCCAGCCATCAGCCCCTCTGCAAGTATCCATGGCTTAAAAATGATAATCTCTTTCTTTTGTTCCATGACCTCTGAGGGTAGCAGCTGCTTTGTACAGTTCCTATTCCATTATGTCTTTGTGCTTTCTTTTTGCTACTCCAATTCTGAAATATGTGGTTAACAATTCCATACAGCAAATGCATATGTTTAAATAATTGGTGTGTTCTCTTTTTTTTTTTTTTTTTGGACTGGTCTCTGACTAATATGTATGCCAAATACATAAAATTTATGAAATTTATTTAAAAAAACTATAGATCAATATACCACCCAAGAACAGCTCATATTAACATTTTTGCCTCTTTCTCCCAGCATTTTCTATTAATTAAATTAATAACTTCTATTAATTAAATTCTCAAATTAATATTATTTGAGACTGGCATTTGTTGCTAGGACTGCAAAAATAGGATTACACCTTTTTTTTTGTTATATCATAAAATCTTTGGCAGATATTGACCAAATTAGAGTGGTATATACAGGATATATATTAATATACTTGCTTATGTGCTTTACTCAAAAATTTAATGGGAAACCCAAGAAGGCAACTCACAGGTACAGGCAATTGTATTTCAGGGCACCCAATACTAAGGTTTCTAAAGGATCGGTGAGATTCTAGTTGGGATGCCATACTGGGAGCAGAGGAGCAAACAGAACCAAAAGCAGAAACTACCATGGCAAATAAATGCTCCGAGTTCTTGGCTAATTTTGGTCGCCATCAAGATGCTACTCCCTTGATTCCTACTCTGCTGTATTTTCTGGCTTGAGTATCAGGCAGGACTGAATCACTGAATGACGTTTCATGACCTGATAGTCAGGATGTGCACAAGGTGTGTGTCAAATGCTCAGACTTGGAAGCTATTTGTCACCAGCAGTATCACCTAGGGCCTCTGAGTGCAGGTGGCAGACAGGACGAGATTGGTGGGGCCACTCTCTCTAAAGGATGTACTACCAGGGAGTGGGAGGAGGTGGAGACATATTTGTGCTGTGATGCGGGGTGACGTCTGGGCCAAGAGAAAGGAAGGACAAAGGGCTTTGGAAGGAGCACCTTGAACTCATGCAGTTGCAAGGAAACCCTGGTCAGGACGATGGGAGTTTTGAGCAAGTAAAATTTTAAAAGTCAAGAAACACATGACACCTGGCATATGATCCACACCCAATCAGTATGGATGAAACTCTGAACAAGCCACTGGATGAGCACAGCTCTTTTAATGAAAACAATATATTTCCTAGCTATCAGCACATGTTTGTTATAAAAGATTAGGCTATTTATAATTTGAAAGGAAGAAACAGAAAGCAACAAATGGCAGTTAACACTTTTGTGCGTTGTATGGAGAGCTCTGGCACATGTCCCTCTTGACTTTTGCACATGGTACAAGCACATCGCTGGTCTCTGTTCCTTTCACTTCAGCATCTCTGTGTCTGTGTCTGTGCTGGATACATAATTCAGCATATTCTCTCATTCACACTCTGGAAAAATTCATATGCAAAACTTATATGCAAAACTTATGGATTTCACTGAGGAGATGAATGCAATTTATATCACACATCCCACAATTAAAAAAAAAAACATAAAAATCCCCATGACAATTTATTTTCTCCCACAAGAACAGTATCAACTCTGATCACAGAGCTATCTACATTTACTTCCCCTTCTTCCTTCACCAATATCTGGCCTCTTAACAGATATCACTCAGATATCTATTTTGTTACACACAGTGATTTGGTTGGTTCTTCCTGAGCTGACACCCCATCATCAATATGTCCAAACCCGTCTTGAAGAACTAAATGCCTGTGTTCATAATCTCTGCCCTCTTTTGAAGACAAGCACGTGCTACATGAGTATGTCCCTCAAGTCTCTACACCACTCTAAACCGTTTTTTCTCAAATATACATGAAGCTCTGTCCCAGGGGACTATCAATAGATAAAATTTCCTCATCTTATAAAAACATCCACTTTTCATTATACTGTTCATAATATTTTCACTCCCTTTTTCACATAAAATATACTGTGGATATTATTCCAGGTCAGTTAATGGATAATGATGGATGACCTCTCTTTGTGGCAGTGCTAGATAATTCCTTTAAAGTGTCTAGTAGGAAAGAGCGTCACACACACACAAACACACACACACACACACACACAGAGAAATGGGATTAGAGACACCAACACTCCCCACAGCCAGACATCTGTGTATGACTGTTGGCCTTCCAAACACTGACTAGTCATAACCTACTGTTGGCTGGAAGCCTTACTGACATCATAAATAGTCAATAGCACATATTTTTGTATGGTATATGTATTATATACTGTATTCGTACAGTAAAACCTGTTTGATTTTTTTCAGTAAGACATGTGGTTCGACTGTGAGTTTTTAAAATTTCACAAATCTGTAAAAACTTTTCCAATATATTTATTGAAAAAAATCCATGTTATAAATGGACTCAGGTAGTTCCAAACTGTTGGTCAAGGGTCAACTGTATAGACGATTGCATCTTTATGTCTTAAATAATTGTCTTAAATCATATGTTGACTTAAAATATATTATTGTCTTAAAAGAATATGTCATGTCCATAATATAAATTTTATATATTATAAGTAATAATATATAATATAATATAACATAATATAATATAAAATATATATGTAATTGCCTTGAAATCTGTAAGGAATTCTTTTTATGAATTGGTATGCATATGTGTTAGTAGGATGCTCTATTTGCAAACTTAGTTTTTTGGTTATGCTGAATGCTTGGATTTAGAATTTCTAGATATCTTTTCTCAATTTATACTCTCACCAACAAAAGGAATGTGAACTATCCCTTTTCACTCTCAAAACAAGGTGGCTAGTCTTCATACTCTAACCTCACACATAAATATTAAAATGTTATTTTCAAGAGCCAAAAATAATATGCTCCTATGTTTGTTTATTTTTTATCATCTTTTAAAATTAGTATATAATGTGTTATTAGCCCCAGGGCTACAGGTGTGTGAATCATCAGTCTTACACACTTCACAGCAGCACTCACCATAGCACATACCTTCCCCAATGTCCTTAACTTAACCACCCTCTCCCTACCCACCTTCCCAGACAACCCTCAGTTTGTTTTGTGAGATTAAGAGTCTCTTATGGTTTGTCTCCCTCTCATCTTGTTTCACTTTTTCCTTCCCTACCCTCCAAATCCACCACTTTGCCTCTCAAATTCCTCATATCAGGGAGATCATATGATAACTGTCTTTCTCTGATTGACTTATTTTACTAAGCATAATACCCTCTAGTTCCATCCACGTCATTGCAAAGGGCAAGATTTCATTTCTTTTGATGGCTGCATAGTATTCCAGTGTGTGTGTGTGTGTACACACACACACACACATATATATATGATATATACATATATATCATATATATATCACATCTCCTTTATCCATTCATCTGTTGATGGACATCTAGGCTTTTTCCATAGTTTGGCTATTGTGGAGATTGCTGCTATAAACATTTGGGTGCCCATGCCCCTTCAGATCACTACATTTGGATCTTTAAGGTAAATACCCAGTAGTGCGATTGACAGGTTTTTGAGGAACCTCCATGCTGTTTTCCAGAGTGACTGCAACAGGTTGCATTCGCACCAACAGTGTAGGAGAGTTCCCCTTTCTCTGCATCCTTGCCAGCACCTGTCATTTCCTGACTTGCTAATTTTAGCCATTCTGACTGGTGTGAGGTGATATCTCATTGTGGTTTTGATTTGTATTTCCCTGATGCCAAGTGATGTGGAGTACGTTTTCATGTGTCTGTTGGCCATCTAGATGTTTTCTTTGCAGAAATGTCTGTTCATGTCCTCTGCCCATTTTTTGATTGGATTATTTGTTGCTTGGGTGTTGAGTTTGCTAAGCTCTTTATAGATTTTGGATACTAGCCCTTTATCTGATATGTCATTCGCAAATATCATCTCCCATTCTGTTAGTTGTCTTTTGACTCTGTTGACTGTTTCCTTTTCCGTGCAAAATCTTTTGATCTTGATGAAGTCCCAATAATTCACTTTTGCCCTTGCTTTCCTTGCCTTTGGTGGTGTTTCTAGGAAGTAGTTGCTGTAGATAAGGTCAAAGAGGTTGCTGCCTGTGTAATCTTCAAGGATTTTGATGGATTCCTTTCTCACATTGAGGTCTTTCATCCATTTTGATTCTATTTTTGTGTGTGGTGTAAGGAAATGGTCCAGTTTCATTTTTCTGCAAGTGGTTGTCCAATTTTCCCAACACGATTTGTTGAAGAGACTGTCTTTTTTCCATTGGACATTCTTTCCTGCTTTGTCAAAGATTAGTTGACTATAGAGTTGAGGGTCTATTTCTGGGCTCTCTATTCTGTTCCATTGATCTATGTGTCTGTTTTTTGTGCCTGTACCATACTGGGATTAAGCTGTCTTGATGATGACAGCTTTGTAATAGAGCTTGAAGTCTGGAATTGTGATGCCACCAACTTTGGCTTTCTTTTTCAACATTCCTCTGGCTATTCAAGGTCTTTTATGGTTCCATATAAATTTTAGGGTTATTTGTTCCATTTCCTTGAAAAAATATTGGTATTTTGACAGGGATTGCATTTAGCTTGTAGATTGCTTTAGGTAGCATAGACATTTTCACAATATTTTTCTTCAATCCATGAGCATGGAACATTTTTTCCATTTCATTGTATCTTCCTCAATTTCTTTCATGAGTACTTTATAGTTTTCTGAGTACAGATTCATGTACTCATGAATACCTTCATGTACTCATGTATTCATGTACTCATGAATACCTAGGGTTATTCCTAGGTATCTTGTGATTTTGGGTGCAATTATAAATGGGATTGATTCATTAATTTCTCTTTCTTCTCTCTTGTTGTTGGTGTATAGAAATGCAACTGATTTCTGTGCATTGATTTTATATCCTGACATTTTACTGAATTCCTGTACAACTTCTAGCAGATTTGGAGTGGAGTCTTTTGGGTTTTCCTCATAGAGTATTATATCATCTGCAAAGAGTGATAATTTGATTTCTAATTTGCTGATTTGGATGCCTTTAATTTCTTTTTGTTGTCTGATTGCTGAGTCTAGGACTGCTAGTACTATGCTGAATAGTAGTGGTGATAATGGACATCCCTGCCGTGTTTCTGACTTTAGGGGAAAATCTCTGTTTTTCCCCATTGAGAATGGTATTTGTGGTGGTTTTTTTCATAGATGGCTTCGATGATATTAAGGTAGGCACCCTATATCCCCACACTTTGAATAGTTTTGATCAAGAAAGGATGCTGTACTTTGTCAAATGCTTTTTCAGCATCTATTGAGAGTATCATATGGTTCTTGAATCTTTCTTTTATTAATGTATTGTATTGTATTGATTGATTTGTGGATGTTGAACCATCCTGGCAGCCCTGGAATAAATCCCACTTGGTCATGGTGAATAATCCTCTTTATGTACCCTTGGATCCTATTGGCTAGTATTTTGGTGAGAATTTTCACATCTGTGTTCATCAAGGATATTGGTTTGTAATTCTCCTTTTTGATGGGATCTTTGGTTTTGGTATCAAGGTGATGCTGGCCTCATAAAATGAGTTTGGAAGTTTTCCTTCCATTTCTATTTTTTGGAACATTTTCAGGAGAACAGGTATTAATTCTTCTTTAAATGTTTGGTAGAATTTCCCTGGGAAGCCATCTGGACCTGGGTTTAGGCTTTCTTTGCTGCTCTTTCTCCAGGTCCTTTAAGTGTAGGGTTAGGTTGTGTATTTGAGACCTTTCTTGTTTCTTGAAAAAGGCTTGAATTGCTATATACTTTCCTCTCAGGACTGCCTTTGCTGTGTCCCACAGATTTTGAACTGCTGTGTTTTCATTATCATTTGTTTCCATGAATTTTTTCAATTCTTCTTTAATTTCCTGGTTGACCCATTCATCCCTAAATAGGATGCTCTTTATCCTCCATGTATTCCGGTTCTTTCCAACTTTCCTCTTGTGATTGAGTTCTAACTTCAGAGAATTGTGGTCTTAAAATATGTGGAGAATGACCCCAATCTTTTGGTACAGGTTGAGACTTTATTTGTGCCTAGGATGTGATCTATTCTGGAGAATGTTCCATGTGTGCTAGAGAAGAATGTGTATTCGCTGTATGCAAATGGAATGTTCTAAATATATCTGTGATGTCCATCTAGTCCAGTGTGTCATTTAAGGCCTTTATGTCCTTGTTGATCTTTTGCTTGGATGATCTGTCCATTTCAGTGAGGCGAGTATTAATGTCCCCTACTATTATTGTATTATTCTTGATGTGTTTCTTTGATTTTGTTATTAATTGGTTTATAAAGTTGACTGCTCCCATGTTAGGGCATAGATACTTAAAATTGTTAGGTCTTCTTGTTGGAAAGACCCTTTGAGTACGATATAGTGTCCTTCTTCATAGCTTATGATAGTCTTTGACTTAAAATCTAATTTATCTGATATAAGGATTGTCACCTCAGCTTTCTTTTTATGTCCATTAGGATAGTAAATTGTTTTCCACCCCCTCACCTTAAATATGGAGGTGTCTTCGGGTCTAAAATGACTTTCTTGTAGGCAGCATATTGATGTTTTTTTTCCCCCATTCTGATACCCTGTGTACCCTGAAATTCTCCTCTTTGTTGGGGTCTTTGCCTGGTTTGGGGGATAAGGGTAATGCTGGCTTCATAGAATGAGTATGGAAGTTTTCCTTCTGTTTCTATTTTTTTAAAGAATTTTCAAGATAATTTGAAGAAAGAATATTCAAGAGAATAGGTATTATTTCCTCTGTGAATGTTTGGTAGAATCCCTAGGGAATCTGTCAGGTCCTGTGCTCTTGTTTTTTTGGGAGGTTTTTGATCACTACTTCAGTCTTGTTACTAGATATTAATCTATTCTGATTGTCAGTTTCTTCCTATTTCAGTCTTGGAAGTTTATTCGTTTCCAGGAATGTATCCAGTTCTCCTAGATTGCTTAACTTATTGGCATAAAACTGTTGATAATTTCTGATGATTGTTTCTATTTCCTTGGTGCTAGTTGTGATCTCTCCCCTTTCATTCACTATTTTATTAATGTGGGTCCTCTCTCTTTTCTTTTGTATTAGTTTGGCCTTTGTTTTATTGATCTTATTGATTCTTTCAAGAACCAACTTCTTGATTTTTTGATGTGTTCCACTGCATTTCTAGATTCTATCTCATTGATCACTGCTCTAATCTTGATTGTTTCCCTTCTTGTGCATGGCGTTGGCATAATTTGTTGTTGATTTTCCAGTTCTTTAAGGTGTAAAGTGAACTAGTGTATTTTGGGTTTATCAATTTTTTTTTGATTGAGGCTTGGATGGCTATCTATTTCCCCCTTAGGACCACCTTTGCCATATCCCATAGGTTTTGGACCGATGTGTCTTCATTCTCATTAGTTCCATGAATTGTTTAAGTTCTTTTGACTTCCTAGTTGATCCAAACATTCTTAAGCAGAGTGGTCTTTAGCTTCCAAGTGTTTGAATTCCTTCCTTTTTCTTGTGGTTGAATTCCAATTTCAAAGCATTGTGGTCTGAGAATAGGCAGGCAATGATCTCAATCTTTTGGTATTGGTTGAGCCCTATTTGTGACCCAGTATGTGGTCAATTCTGGAGAAAGTTCCATGTGCACTTGAGTGGAATGTTCTGTATATAACTATGAGGTCCATGTGGTCCAATGTATCATTCAAAGTTCTTATTTCTTTATTGAGTTTCTGTTTGGATGATCTGTCTATTACATGTGGCATGGCATGTGAAGTTCCCATAGTATTAATTATTCATATCAATCCGACTATTTTGATTAATAGTTGGCTTATGTAGTTGGCTGCTCCCATACTGAGGGCATAAATATTTACAATTGTTAAATCATCTTGGTGGATAGACCCATTAAGAATGATGTAGTGTGCTTCTGTATGTCTGACTACAGTCTTTAGTTTAAAATCTAATTTATCTGATATGAGAATTGTTATACCAGCTTTCTTTTGAGGCCCGTTGGCATGAAAGATGCTTCTCCATCCCTTCACTTTCAGTCTGGATCTATCTTTAGGTTCCAAAAGGGTCTCTTTTAGACAGCATATGGATGGGTCTTGTCGATTTATCCAATCTGCAACCCTGTGTCATTTTATGGGAGCATTTAGGCCTTTCACATTGTGAGTGATTATTGAAAGATACATTTTTATTGATATCATGTTGCCTATGAAGTCCTTGTTTCCATAGATTGTCTCTGTAAATTTCTGTTCTTTGTCACTCTGTGGTTCTTTGTTCTTTTATAGAACCCTCCCCCCTTAATATTTCTTGTAGTGCCAGCTTGGTGGTCATGTACACTTTTAAACCTTTCCAGTCTTGGAACTATTTATCTCTCCATCTATTTTGAATGTCAGCCTGGCTGGATAAAGTATTCTTGGCTGCATGTTCTTCTCATTTATTGCCCTGAATGTCTTGACAGCCTTTCTGGCGTGCCAGGTTCCTGTGCACAGGTGTGACATTATTCTGATGGTCCTCCCTCTGTATGAAGGGTTCTCTTCCCCCAGCTGCCCTGAAGACATATTCTGATTTTATAAATCAGGAATTTCACAATTATGTGTCTGGAGGTCTTTCTAGCCTCGTTGTTCTTGGGTGGTGTCTTCTCTGCCTCTAGGACATGAACACGTGTTCCTTTCTCCAGGTTAGGAAAATGCTCATCCAGGATTTACTCAACTGTATCTTCTAGTGTTCTCTCTTTCTCCTCCCCCTCATTCTTCCCAATAATTTTGACACTGGAACATCTCATGGCATCATTTATTAGCCTAAGTCTGTTGTCATAGCTTTTATGCTATTTGTTCCAGGCCTCCTCCTTATTCTTCCTTTTCCATTATTTTCCATTATTTTCTGCCTTTTACCCTAGGGTTAGAGTATTTCGATTAGATTCGATCTCACTGATAGGATTTTAACTTCTGCCAGATTTGCTCTCACTTCAGCCCTTAGAGGTTCTATGTTGCCACTAACGGTCTTTGAAAACCTACCTAGTCCCTGGATAATTGTCATCCTGATTTCCATCTCCAACACCTTGTTTATGTTGATATCCAATCGTTGTGAACCAGAGGTCACGGTCTCTGAATTTTTCCTCTGTTGGGTGTTCCTCCTCCTAGGAATTTTGGTGAGAGTTGGGTGAGGGGATGTACAGCTGAATATATCAACCACGATCCAGGCAAGGTGCAATCTGGAACATTGCAGAGCTATTGGAAGTCACCACCAAAAAGAAGGAAAAAGAAAAAAAGAAAAAAGGGAGAGAGAAAAAAGAGAAGGCCCAGCCAAAGTGAGCCTCCAAAGTAAGATTTATAATGTACATGAAAAGAAATGAACAAACAAAAAGACTGACAAAAGTCAATGAGAAATAAATGAAATAAAAAAAAACTAAAAAAAAAAAAACAAAAGAAATAAAGCCAAAATAAACTCCAAGAATAAGACTTATATAATACCAGTAAGGAAAAAAAAAAAAAAAGATACACAGAAACGCTGACAGAAGAAAAAGTTGGAAGATGGTTACAAATCCTCAGTGTGGGTGAGGAATGTTATTTTGGTTCTTCCTGGGAGTATCTTGATATCTTTGTTAAAGGACTCAACTTTCCAGCAATAAAGGGAGATTAAAACTTGTTATATATAGGGATAGTATTGAATAGGGAAAAAGGAATACGTTGATGTTTATATCTCTATGTATATTTTAAAAAGAGAAAAGAAAAAGAAAAACACATGTATATGTAAGAAAAAATTTCAAGTTAGAAGATTATTATGAAATATGTTGTATTAAACCTATAGTTGTAATGGTAAGTATGTTAAATTAAAAAAAAAAAACCAAGAATCCCAAGAATGAATTAAAAAAAAAAAAGGTATATCTATGAAATTTACAGGTTCTAGGGAAATACCATTAGCTAATATATTGTTCTTTCCCCTGATGTTGGAGTTTTATAGTTTTTGGAGACCCTGTGGTGAATGTTTTCTCATTCTTTTGGCTTGCCTTATGGGGGAGGAGCCTGCTGCATTGTTTTTCAGTCAGTCTTGCTTGAGCTGAGTCTCCCTGACCCCTCTCAAGGGGCTGGGCTCTGTGTAAACTGGTGTTTCAGGGTTTTATTCTCTGGAGGTTTTTTCCCTTTGGTGGCTTCTTGGAGGTTTAGTGGAAAGCAAACTGCACCCAGCCGTCCATCTCAGAGAGAAGCCTCAGTCTGCTCCCCTCTGTGGTCCAGAACACATAGACCCCCCCCACCACAAAATTCGCTGAACAGCACAACCTCCCACAATACGTGCGCTCCCCCAGCCACTGTCTTAGTGGTCACCAGAGGTACCTGCTTGTCTCTTCACCCCTGTGCCACTAAAACAGTGAGTGATATTGGTCCAGGGAGCCCCCTTCTGGAGGCTGCCTTTGCCAGGACTACCGTCCAGGCCCAAGGCAGGGTGTCAGACCCCAATGTCACGCAGTTTGTGGGAGGCTGGCATTGAGGGATCCTGACCAGCGATCATGCAGCATTCTCTCAGGCAGAAATTGCACAGGCAGAAATTGTCAAGAATCTTTTTTTCTTTCCTCTCAAGGAAGAAATCCAATTTGTCTTTTTTTTTGAAGGTTTTATTTATTTATTTATTTATTTGACAGAGAGAGAGATCACAAGTACGCAGAGAGGCGGGCAGAGATAGAGGGGGCAGCAGGCTCCCCGCTGAGCAGACAGCCCGATGGGTGGCTCAATCCCAGGACTCTGGGATCATGACCTGAGCTGAAGGCACAGGCTTAACCCACTGAGCCACCCAGGCACCCTCAATTCTTCTTTTTCTTAAGAAGTTGCCAATGGAATTATTATTCTAACTCTAAAGTTGCCCAAAGAGAAAATAAGTAATGCATTTATGTTTTAGTTGGGAATCAAATTGGAATGGGTTCTACTATTTATAATTTCAATCACTAAATTAACAATAAATGTATAATCTGGTAACATTTAAACATTCAGATAGCATGCCCTTGAAAACCATGATGTTTCCCTGACATTGGGTCTGCAAAAAGCTCTGGAACCATAGCTGTTAATATTACACCAGTTATATGTAACTTTTTCAACAGGTGAAGTCAATGAAAAAGTCAGGATGCTTGTAGGGCAGATTAATTTGGGGTGGAAGGAAAATGCTAAGACTCAAAAAATTGTGTCTTCTTAGTCCTGATTTAACTTCAAATAAAACTTGATTATGAAACATGCTTTTAGGGGTACCTGCATGGCTCAGTTGGTTAAACACCTGTCTTTGGCTCAAGTCATGATCCTGGAGTCCCGGGCTGGAGCCTATTATCTTGTCAGTCTCCGTACATGACGGGGAGTCTGCTTTCTCCCTCTCCCCTGACCCTGTCCCTGCCCCTACTCATTCTCTCTTTCAAAACAAAAAAAAAAATAAGTGAAATCTTTAAGATGTGTTTTTAGTGAAGATTTGCTAAAGCAAAACAAATTCTGATCAGTGCAATATTTGATAAGGCTAGTAAACATTTCTGAAAATCTTAAATGCTTCAAATAGAGGTTTTAGAGATATTGGCACATTGCTTCTAAATTTAAGGTATGGCAAATACTTTGAGGGTACTGCTTTAAACATTGACCTAATCAAAATCCTGGACTGGTTCTTATGTGAGAACAAGATGTTCTATAAAATCAGAAATCAAAGAGAAGTACTTCAGTATTAGAAGTGGACGTGGGATCCATATTTGAAGGTAAAATATCAACCTGATACATTATCAAGCACCTGTGGAAATGGATTCTCATTCTAACAAGTGACTATGTATTGTTTAATAAACTTCCGTATTTCAAAAAATAATAATAAACTTCCATGTTTCAATCAGCCTCTACCATTTAATAACTGTGACTTTGGGCAAGTTACATAATGTCTTGAACCTCTTTTCCTATGGAAACTAAGAACAATCAGTACCTCATAACCCATTGTGGATGAAAGGCCTTGGTAAAGACTAATTCTATAACGTTTCTTTCCTTTTACTATGTGTTGAGTGTTTCCAAACCACCTAATGTTTGTGTTTATCTAATAATATTTTTATCTGCTATTCCATTTTCCCCCACAGATAAATGTTCCAATGAAGATATCTTCCCCAAGCCCACAATACTTCTTCCTTCAATTGCCAAAGAACACTCCATAGGGCTGGAACGTATCTTTGTCCTCTTGAGGACTTTCCCCCTGACTTTATCAAGATATATTGGAAAGAATAGAATGGCAAACCAATTCTGAAATCCCAGCTGGGAGACACCGTGAAAACAAATGACACATACATGAAATTCAGCTGGCTGACTGTGATTGGAGTGTCAGTGGATAGAGAACACAAATGTATCATCAAATATGAGTGTAATAATGGAAGGATTGATCAAGAGATTCTTTCTCCTTCAATAAACAAAGGTATGTGCTTATAGAAAAAGATAACCTCCTAGAAACTTTTTTTTTCCGCCAAAAGGAATACTGTACGTTTCTGTCAAGTATTAATGAAAAACAAAGGACTAGAAGTCTTTCTTTCATGTTGATGCTTTTAACAGTAGCATAAATGTCCTGCTTTATGTCTCCATGGAATCAAAATAGTATAGGGTTTGGAACATACAGAGAAAATGAAAAAGACAAAAGCACTTGCCCTTTCTCCCCTTAGTTTTGTCATCCAAAATATTAAGGACACAGTGATTTTTTTCTAGGGTCATTGTATGCATCAAATGAAACAATACACATGAAAGCACCTAGCTAGCTCACACACAATAAACTCACAAAAGAGAACCATTTTTGATGATCTTACTCAATAAGGAAATAAGAACAATTAGACATCTTTCAGGAATGTTTTACTAAGCATTCAAATTTCCTCTCATTTCAATCTTGCTCTACTCAAAGTATAAATCATAAACAAAAAAGATGAAGGCAACAAAATGCTGTTCATTTCTTGGAGCCACATTTCTGCTCTACAGAAAATAATAATTTGGCTGCTGAGGTTTTAATATGGTCTTGGGCTTCTCAAATTTAGATTTTATATATCACTGTAAGGTGAAATTTCAAGTGAAGATTGGGTGAGTCTAACGTGTCTATTTTTCCATTGTACACAGGAATGTATTACTTACCATTGGTAAATGCTTCTCAGCAAACATTATTACAGTTCCAGTATGTGCCAGGTGTGGGAGGGATGCAGGATGAACTACTGTCCCAAGGAGGATCACTACAGTAAGGCCAATATACTTTTCCTAACCACACAAGGTTATTTGTGATTCAGGCATGGTATCCCAAACTAACCTCATTGGTGCAGACTCTGGTCATATTTAGAAAGTGTGTGCAGACGGCTGAATGTTCGCTGGCCAGGCACTGGATCAGTAACTCACCAGACTCAGAAGTCAACTCCTGAGCATTAACATCGTGGATTGACACTCCAGAGAGCCCATGAGTAGGAATTTTTGTTTGTAAATTTCCCTGTTCTTAAATAGCAATTTTTCGGCGGTGGGTGGAAAACCCACAACAAGACCTGTGGAGAGCTTTCTATATAAAAGTCTAAAATTTTAAAGTCAGTCTTCATCTTCTTGGGTCTGTTAAAAAGAAAGCCATAGAGATGCCTGGGTGTCTCCATTGGTTAAGCCTGTGCCTTATGCTCAGGTCATGATCTCTGTCCTGGGATCAAGTCCCACTGGATCCCTGCTCTTCTCCTTCTGTCTCTTTCTCCTCTTGCTTATGTTCTCTCTCTCTCTCTCTGACAAAAAAAAAATAAATAAAAATCTTAAAAAAACCCTACAGACCCAAAATGGCAACCTTTAACTTAAGGCCCAGGTCACTAAACCAAAACTTACCACCTAACTCAAGTACAAATTCAACCCCAGAAGAGACCTTTAAGCAGTGAACATGGGAGTTTCCTGTTCAGCCCCAGGAAGATTCCTGATTGATCCCTCCCATTCCTCTTAGGAGGGAAATAATACCTAACACAATGGATTTTTAAAAACGATTTTACCTATTTATTTGACAGCAGAGACTGCAAGTAGGCAGAGAGGCAGATGGCAGGGGAGGAACAGGCTACCTGCTGAGCATAGAGCCCAATGTGGGACTCCATCCTGGGAACCTGAGGTCATGACCTGAGCCAAAGGCAGAGGCTTAACCCACTGAGCCACCCAGGCATCCGACAATGAACTTTTTGTTAATGATTTCCTTTTTTCTCCTTTTCCTTTGCTATACTTCTTTGGAGCTCACGTATACATGCAAGGTGGGATGATGCCTCACTCGTGAGTTGATTGATTAATACAGCCTTTTTATCTTTAACATATACTTGGTTGAATTTTTGTTATTTAATAAATTTGGTGGCAGCATTGGATCAGAAGTGGACTTCCATGGGCATTCAGACACAAGGAGAAACAGGTGTGAGAGCCTTGAGTCCTTTGTGTTCCCTGTCTTTCCTGCTACTTTCAAGTCCTGTGGGTGAGTTCCTTCTGGTTCTGAGCTCCCCTTTCTTTCTATTCAGGATCGTGATCTAATTGGCTTTCAGGTCTGCATGGGCTGGCCAAGGGTTATGCCCAGAGCCCAGGTGAGCTTGCGTGTTTGTCTAGAGCTCTATTGAGCTTGCATATTTGCACAGAGCCCAATAGAACTGGCAGAAACGTCTGCCCTGAGCCAAGCCCCTAAGCTTTCAGATCCCGGTTCCCTGAGTATAATCCAAGCATGGTTCCAGGGAGAATTGTTGGTCCACACAGAGCCTTCCTTGTCCATAAAAGAGTAGTATCTTTACTGCCCATACACCAGGTGTACATTGTTGTTTGTCTTGTTTTGTTTGTAGATAAAGACTACTCCTAACAGGGATCTCAGAGGCAGAATAATCTACAAGAATTGGAAGGCAATGGTCAAGCATTCAAAGCTATTAGAGACCTTGCCACCCCAAGAACACCCCTTTGATAATATAAGTTAGTCAGGGAGTGGGTTGGCAGGACAATAGGTCAGCCATTAACCTCAAGAAAACTCGTGTACTGAGAGCTAACACTGTAACACACACACAATCCCCAACTCCAGGACACATCCCTGCAAGCTGTTAGCTCTGCTCAGAGAAGTCTTAGCTCCTAGGATCCTTACATTATGATGAGTCAAGCTCACCACCTTCTAGTACACCTGCTTATTGTACAACTAACAACTAACAACTATTGTCCTAAATGTCACAGATATCTAGCAAAATGGCAAGATCCTGCTAAGCTTGTTCTGTGTCCTAAGGAACTGGCTTGGTAACTGTCAGGTTGGAGATCCAAAAATAAGGCCTGACAGAAATGTGAACTACAACTTATTTGTGGATATATAGCTGGGCAGAAATATATGTTAATTCCATTAGTGGCTAGTTTCCTACCATTCTGCTGCCAGCCCTCAGTACACTTAGAACCTAGAAATACAATGTACAAAATGGGGATCTTTCCAATTAGATAAGATCACTTAAGAAATACACTTAGAAGCAAGCATTCTCCAATTAAGCAGACTAAGACACCTCTGTTAATTAGCAAGCAGAAGTCTCTAAAATGTTTCAAAATTCCGAAGTCATTGAAACATTCATTGTAAAAGTTTAATGAAAAATTAACGGTTGGAGAAGTACCTAAAACAGAAAAACCTATCGAAGACTGACATAACTCCTCGTGCTTCCCTTTTTGCTCCTTTGAGCACTCATTCTAGTCTGAATTGTTTTTCCACTCTGCAGACTACACAGCCATAAACAGATGCCTGCCATGGTCATGGCCTTAGACACACCCCAGTATCTACCTTCATGGGAGGGCCCCCAAATGAGCTCCTCCCAGAGCTGATGAAACTGGATGGTTTCTGGCAAGCTACTATATAGGTATAATATACGCAGCCAAGTGGAAATTCTAGTAAAGTCCAAGGCCTGCAGAAGGGGTCCTCCAAAAACTAGCACTGTAGAGGGATGGGTACAAATCCTTAGCATAATTAGCTCCTTCCAGAGCTCTCTGTCTGCAGTGCTTGATCCAGAGAGGATAATAAAATTTCACATTGTCTCATCCCTTTAAAGTCCAGACCCATTCCGATGGATCCTTCTCTCACAGAGATAGGCTATTACTTTCTTGCTGGTGGCATCCTGCATAATTGTTCTGAGCTTTCTGCCTGCTGGGAACCTGTGGCTGGTTGGTTCCTTCCTTTGGCTCTCACTGTGAGTGACTCTGGATCTTGGGAGAGAGTATCTTTGTACGCTCTTTGGGAACCCATCTTATCCCAAGTGGGGTCATTCCATACTGCCAGAAATCCTTAAAATTCAAATTATTCACCCAGAGGGAAGGAGGCAAATTGAAGTCCATATACTGGATAGGTCGGATCAACATAGGATGTCATTTCATGTAAATACAAGACTGTGAGTCATTGAGAGCAACTGTCCTCACAAATATGAACAGAACTGTAAATGCAGCTCTTTCAGCAATTTAAAGTTCTCCTATTCCTTTTCCCGATCCCCCAACTTCTCCTGCTTATCAAAGGGGGCTTATAAAAGATTGACTTTTTTTCTCCTTAAAGTTATACATATTATCGTATCTTTGAAATATAAAACCAACCTATAGATGCCTGAGACTGAGGGAAAACAAAAGGAAAGATGCCTTTTGAAAACACAAACTGCTAATAATACATAAATATAAAATACAAACTGCTAAAGGGATCCTGTGCCTAAACTCTAGCACAGTCTCCTTAATATTCCAGGGACACAAACTGATCTTAACGTTTTCTCCATATGTGTTAGTGACACTAGGTTCCTTGCAGTGGTCTTTGTGTCCACAAATATATGTTGCCAATGTGAGATATTTTTCTCACTAGATGGATATTCCCCAAATTAATTTGTAGAGAGCTCTACCTCCTTGGATTGGAGACAAGTACTTGTAAGGATTGGGCATTCTAAAACTGTCAGAAAGATAGAAACTAACCTAAATGTGTTTCAAATCCATATGATCTGGGCAAATAGACTTGGCTTTAGTTATCAGCACTAAAATTAAAACTTTCGTGTGCCTTGGTTTACTAAAATAAGTAGATGTGATGTCTATTCCAAAATGTTAAAAAAATAGCTTGGAAGAATGACAAGGTTTTATGTTTACTAATTTAAAAAAATTATTTTAATTAATTCTTATTTTATATTTTTAAATGTTATTTTAATTCCAGCTACTCAACACGCCATGTTATATTAGTTCCATGGGCACAGTATAGTGATCCAACACTTCCATCCATCACCTGTGCACATCAGGACAACCACAACCGGCAATCCTCATCTCCTACTTCACTGATCCCACCTCATGTCTCACACAATTTTTATGGGTAATCTCAGTGAAACTGTTAGGAACAAGTTACATTGAATAGATGTAAGTAAACTTAGAAATTTTAGATAAAGTCTTAGTCTTCCAAATCTTTTTGGTAAACTAAAACTTTAATGTTTTGGTAATTTAGGTCAATGGTTAAATGAAATTACTTTCATTAAACATCTAGATCATTACTAGGTAAGATAATACTAAGTTATTAGTAAATGAACCTGAGTTTATCTCCTTTTGGTTACCTTACTGTAAAGAAACTGGGCTTGTTTTTAAATGCATTTTGTGCTTTCCTGAAAGATTGTTTAATGAAGAAGCACATATTTCAGCAAATTATGAAATGCATTCATAAATTTCCCAACCTAAATACTTGTTCACAGTTCACAACTGCTTTCTTTAAAAATGAAAGTTTCCAAGAGTTAAGAATTCTAAGTAATGTAATGAAGGCCACTGAAAATAATAAGAAAAACAACTCAGAATGCAAAGAAGGTAAGATGTGTGTTTTTCATAAGTAAAGGAATGAGGAATGGAATTTTTTTTTTCAGGGAAAAAAAGAAAGGAATTTTATTTTACACCAAAGATATTTACCTAAAGATGGTAAACTCAGGACAAAAATCTGAATGTAAATGAGAAATTTGTAAAGTCTTCTAAAAAGGGAATGTTATGTGTGGTCAGGACAGTCTAAGATTTGAATGAATAATTTTCCAATCAAAAGTAAGCTGGTAAAACATCAGAATTTGGTTTTCCTTCCTCAAGAGAATGAAGGATTTTGTGTATATTTTTTTAATTTTCTTTGGAGTATTGGCCCACTTAAGACTCTTTGACCCGGAACATCCCAAAGAATTTGCTAAATTAATTTAACTTATTTGAAATGTTAAATTACATGGGAATCATTGCCAAATAAGAATTCATACTAAGTTTTTTTTGTTTTCTGGTTTTTGTTTTTGTTTTTGTTTTTTGCTATTATAGTTGTAAGATTGTGGCACATGTAGAAAAGGTCCATTCTGGTTCTGCAAAAACATGGCTCCTCATTGCCAGATGCAGGCCATCCTGATGTCCTTGTAACATGGCACCTGTTTCCCTTTGAGTCAGAGAGAAGAAGCTGGGTAAAGAATGGGTGTGATTTAAAGAAAGAGTCAGGGCTAAGGGAAAACCAAGACAACCACTTGGTACCTCCCAGATCCCTGGCAAGCCCTATTTTTCTTGATTTTTTTTCATTCCTTTACCCACCATAGGGCATTTAAGATGATTGCAATGATACATGGACATCAGTGGGAATCCTTCTAAAACAGTAAAAACAAACAAACAAACAAACAAACAAGAACTGTTTACCAGCGGTATCTAACTTGTCAGGTCCATAATCCTGAACAACTTTTGTCTCCAGAGGTTTCAGTCCTCCTTCCTGTGGACTCTGAACACCTGTAGCTGGTTCATTCCACTGCCACTTAGTAGGGTTTGTCATATACCCTTGTTGTTGTTTCTGTATTTTCTGCATCAGTTAAAGCCTCTCCCTGCCAAGAGGCTGATGATTGCACTGTGGCAAAGACCCTGTTAAAAATGGGTTTCTCCCTTGTGGCACACTTTCTGTGATCGCCAGTGACCAGGGCACATATTTTAGTGGGCAAATCACAGAAGCCTTTAGGAAATCCTTGCAGACACCGTTCAATTGCTTCAGTGTACAACCTTTCACTGATCCATTGTGTTGCATGTTGGTCTATCGAACCACCGTAAGTCTGTGATGTCCAGTGCTCAAGCCTGTCATCAAGAGGTTATGGAAGCCTTCCTAGATCACAGTTAAAAGGATCCTTTCCATCACAGTTTACCGCCTGGTGATTAAGTATTTGAGACACATCATTAGAGGAAGAAAGCCCTTGAAAGCCAGTGAAAGAGGGACCTTACTAAATCTCCTTCTGTAAAACTCAAAGATATTGAGCCTCCGGTGCACATCCCACAGCTACAGAAGTCTCCACCTGACACCTGGTCCTGCACCGACACTTGATATTTCTGAATCTACTTGGAAGAAAGTGAAATAGCTGACATCTAGGTAGACTGTGCTCACCCAAGACAATGGATCAAGACTCTAAGCTTTGACCAAACATGTGGTCCTTTACCTCTCTTGTCTTTTCCTTTATTCTGTCAATGGCCTGGAAAGGTAACACCCTCATCTGTATTGCCCAGGTCATTACTACAGCAGTATCCTCTGGAATTTAGAGCAAACTTTTATTTCAGACTACCAGAAAATTCAACCCTGGTCTGAAATTACTCAAGCTAAATAAGACATTTCATTGGTTAACTTCCCTACATTCATGTTCTGAGTTAGAATGGAACTATCGGGAAAAATTGTGTTCCAAGGTTCACGCTTTTGACTGGTCTTACTTCCCTGGTTAGGTATAAATGTAGATGGAGTATGATCAAGACCTTTTCCTTCATTCTTGAAATTGTTGCAGAACCCCTTGCCAAAGCAATGTCTACCCAACAAGAATCCTTACACTCTGGCCAAAGGAGTTCTTGAAAAAAAGATAGCCCTTGGTTATCTCTTAGCTGAGCAAGGCTGGGTCTGTGCTGTAGACAACAGCATGTACTAAATCCCGATGAACAGTTCTGGGGGAAGTTGAAGCCCAATAACATCAGATTACTGAGGAAGCCACGTGGCTTAAAGGAGTGACTCCTTCAGCAGGGTCTTTCTTACTCATTTGTTTTTAATTGCTTTGAGCCTTGGAGTACATAGCCTCAAATTGCACTCCAAACATTGGGAATTATCTTGTTTATCATAATCAATATAATCTGTGTGGTGCTTTATGTTTTATCAAAAGCTCTAAATGCAAATGCGGACACTAACCTGCATAATAATGATCTTTCTAAGAGTGGAACACCAGAAAAACAAAAAACAAAAACAGACAAAAAAAAAAAAAAAGAAAAGAAGAAGAGCATGACAAGCTCAAAAATTGTAAGACTGCAGTGGTGACCTGTGAACATCACAGGGGTTAATCAGAAAGGTCAAGAACTCTGAATACTACACTGAGGAGCAACAAGTACTGTGACCACTTCAGACCAGGTGCTGAGAGTGACATTAATGCCTTCAATTTATATCTCAGTTAAGCTGAGAGTCTGATCAAAAGGTGGGGTTGTTGAAAAGGAAAGCCAGAGGCTCAAAATGCACTCACATGGCTTATGGTCCCAAGTTGGTTAGCCAAGACTTAATACCGACCCAACTGGAGTTTCAACATCCAGAGCTATATAACCTTTAGCCAGCCCAGGTGGGAAATTCCTGGTCAGTGCTACGAAGTCTACCGATTGGCTCCATCTGTTTCCCTTAGGAGGGTGATCTTGCCTAAAACAATGGATTCTTAGCTGATAATGTTTTATTTTCTTCCTTGCTGTCTTATATTTAAGATTTATTTATTGGTGGGAGGGTCAGAGGGAGAGGGAGAGCAAAACACAAACAGGCTCTGTGCTGATCACAGATCCCTGTGATCGGTTGGATCCCAAGACCCTGAGATCAGGACCTGAGCCAAAGCCAAGAGTGTGACACTTAAATGACTGCAGCACCCATGCACTCCATCTCACAGGCTATCTTGGAAGTCTTTTCTTTCCTGTGGCCATTTGGAACGCCCCTCTATCTACTGGATAGGATACTATCCAAGTCATTAGTAGATCAATTAATGCAGTCCATTAGGTCTTAAAAGTTACGGAGCTGCATTTGTCTTATTTCACATATTCTTATTTTGTGCATATACCTTTGCTTACCTTTTATATACCATAAACATTTACTTTTGCTTTCACCTGGACTGTGATGAAGATCCCATGAAATTATGTCAGTGAAAATGCTTGCTGTGGAAAACATAACAAGGATGAATTTATTCATATACTTATATTAATGTACATCTTATCCTAAAAGTAACACAAGTATGATCACAGAGTCAGCCCTAAGGTTTCAGTTCTACCACTAACAGAGAGCAAAGCATAAATTTAATACAACCACTGGGCTACGTGTGCTGTTAAGTTTTGATTTTTGTGTGATTAGAGAAAAATAAAATGGAGAGTTAAGTTCCCCAGTGAGCATTACGATAAGGGAGAAGTTCTTGTTTATGATGTATTTCACTTGACACTTATTTCTCAAATGAGTATCGCCCAAGGTCTTCTCATACAACAAAGCTAACGAGGGCATTTCTGTTCATGCAATTCTACAGTGGACATCTAGTGCTGGTTCTTGGGAGCTTATTTTTCCTTTAGTTTTTGAGAAAAGCTTGTTCATATGTATGTACACTGTACATGAAAGCCAGGAACAGTGAGTGATTCTGAAGAGAAATAAAACTCATCTTTTCCATGATTTTGACCAGCCTTGGTTGAAAACGAACACATAGACACATATACACAGTTTATTATGCAAAGTCTTACTTTATTTATTTATTTTTATTTATTTATTTATTTTTATTAAATTTTTTATATATTTTCAGCATAACAGTATTCATTGTTTTTTCACCACACCCAGTGCTCCATGCAATCTGTGCCCTCCCTAATACCCACCACCAGGTTCCCCCAACCTCCCACCCCCGCCCCCTCAAAACCCTCAGGCTGTTTTTCAGAATCCATAGTCTCTCATGGTTCACCTCCCCTTCTAATTTCCCTCAACTCCTTTCTCCTCTCCATCTACCCTTGTCCTCTATATCATTTGATATGCTCCACAAATAAGTGAAACCATATGATACTTGACTCTCTCTGCTTGACTTATTTCACTCAGCATAATCTCTTCCAGTCCTGTCCATGTTGCTACAAAAGTTGGGTATTTGTCCTTTCTGATGGAGGCATAATACTCCATAGTGTATATGGACCACATCTTCCTTATCCATTCATCCGTTGAAGGGCATCTTGGTTCTTTCCACAGTTTGGCGACCATGGCCATTGCTGCTATAAACATTGGGATACAGATGGCCGCTCTTTTCACTACATCTGTATCTCTGGGGTAGATACCCAGTAGTGCAATTGCAGGGTCATAGGGAAGCTCTATTTTTAATTTCCTGAGGAATCTCCACACTGTTCTCCAAAGTGGCTGCACCAGTTTGCATTCCCACCAACAGTGTAAGAGGGTTCCCCTTTCTCCACATCCTCTCCAACACACGTTGCTTCCTGTCTTGCTAATTTTGGCCATTCTAACTGGTGTAAGGTGGTATCTCAATGTGGTTTTGATTTGAATCTCCCTGATGGCTAGTGATGATGAACATTTTTTCATGTGTCTGATAGCCATTTGTATGTCTTCATTGGAGAGGTGTCTGTTCATATCTTCTGCCCATTTTTTAATATGATTGTCTGTTTTGTGTGTGTTGAGTTTGAGGAGCTCTTTATAGATCCTGGATATCAACCTTTTGTCTGTACTGTCATTTGCAAATATCTTCTCCCATTCCGTGGGTTGCCTCTTTGTTTTGTTAACTGTTTCTTTTGCTGTGCAGAAGCTTTTGATCTTGATGAAGTCCCAAAAGTTCATTTTCGCTTTTGTTTCCTTCGCCTTTGGAGACATATCTTGAAAGAAGTTGCTGTGGCTGATATCAAAGAGGTTACTGCCTATGTTCTCCTTGAGGATTCTGATGGATTCCTGTCTCACGTTGAGGTCTTTTATCCATTTCGAGTTTATCTTTGTGTACGGTGTAAGAGAATGGTCGAGTTTCATTCTTCTACATATAGCTGTCCAGTTTTCCCAGCACCATTTATTGAAGAGACTGTCTTTTTTCCACTGGATATTTTTTCCTGTTTTGTCGAAGATTATTTGACCATAGAGTTGAGGGTCCATATCTGGGCTCTCTCCCCTGTTCCACTGGTCCATGTGTCTGTTTTTATGCCAGTACCATGCTGTCTTGGTGATCACAGCTTTGTAGTAAAGCTTGAAATCAGGTAACGTGATGCCACCAGTTTTCTTTTTGTTTTTCAACATTTCCTTAGCAATTCGGGGTCTCTTCTGATTCCATACAAATTTTAGGATTATTTGCTCCAGCTCTTTGAAAAATACTGGTGGAATTTTGATTGGAATGGCATTAAAAGTATAGATTGCTCTGGGCAGTATAGACATTTTAATGATGTTTATTCTTCCGATCCAAGAGCATGGAATGGTCTTCCATCTTTTTGTGTCTTCTTCAATTTCTTTTAGGAGTGTTCTGTAGTTCCTCGAGTACAGATCTTTAACCTCTTTGGTTAAGTTTATTCCGAGGTATCTTATGGTTCTTGGTGCTATAGTAAATGGAATCGATTCTCTAATTTGCCTTTCTGTATTTTCATTATTAGTGTATAAGAAAGCCACTGATTTCTGGACATTGACTTTGTATCCTGCCACATTACTGAATTGCTGTATGAGCTCTAGTAGTTTGGCGGTGGAGTCTTTCGGGTTTTCCATATAAAGAATCATGTCCTCTGCGAAGAGAGAGAGTTTGACTTCTTCCTTTCCAATTTGGATACCTTTTATTTCTCTTTGTTGTCTGATTGCTCTTGCTAGGTCTTCTAATACTATGTTGAACAAGAGTGGTGAGAGTGGGCATCCTTGTCGTGTTCCTGATCTCAACGGGAAGGCTGCAAACTTTTTCCCATTGAGGATGATATTTGCTGTGGGTCTTTCATAGATAGATTTGATGAAGTTCAGGAATGTTCCCTCTATCCCTATACTTTGAAGCGTTTTAATCAGGAACGGATGCTGGATTTTGTCAAAAGCTTTTTCTGCATCAATTGAGAGGATCATGTGGTTCTTCTCTCTTCTCTTATTGATTTGTTCTATCACATGGATTGATTTGCGAATGTTGAACCATCCTTGTAACCCAGGGATGAATCCCACCTGGTCATGGTGGATAATTTTTTTAATGTGCTGTTGGATCCTGTTTGCTAGGATCTTGTTGAGAATCTTAGCATCCATATTCATCAGTGATATTGGTCTGAAATTCTCCTTTTTGGTAGGGTCTTTGCCTGGTTTCGGGATCAGGATAATGCTGACTTCATAAAAAAAGTGCCTGCCAGGCTTAGTTAGAATAGACGCTAAGAAACCAAGTGTGCTTGCGGCTGCCTTCTTGCATCTAGGAAACCACCCTAAATCTGTTGAACTGAAATCCATCACCCATGTGGACTGGCACCCGCTGCCACCACCGCTAGGTGTTTCTGTGCCTCACAATGGGTCCCATGAAGCTCTGAATCTATTTAGTTCACAAGCAGGTTCGGGGACCTCACTTTGGAGGCTGGCAGTGTTTTCCGATTGGGAAAATCCTATCAGATCTATACCCCAAATCGTCCCAGAATCCTCTAGAAGCTGGTTGTTGGAGGGCTTGCCCTTTGGGTCAGTAGCATAGTCTCTGGTTAGGAGTGAAACAACTTCAATCTCCAAGGTATAGGTTATATTTGTATTGGGTGGTGATTAGTTGTTGGTTTTTTTATTTATTTTTTTGAGTTCCAGGGTCCATGAGAGGCTTGTCATAGAAAGGAAGGACTGGAGGCTCCTTTCAGCCAAATAGAGTTGTGAAAAAAGAAAGGAAGCAAGACTAACAGAGTCACTCACATAGAGTAGAAAAGACGTTGAGGAGGTAGAGTATATGCACATCTCCTATGGGAGTTCTGTGTCACTGAAGTGACGGGGTAGACGAATGAGAACGTGTGTCAAAAGTGAAAGACGATTCAAGGAGAAGTAAGCATCCCTAGGACGGTCATGCAAAATACAGTTGAAATAGGGTTTATGCAGATTTTCTGCTTTGGTTCTGTGAGCAGCAGGAACTTTATTTAGACTCTTGTCAGTAGTTGCAAATGGTGATTGACCTCTGGGCCATTTCCTGGCCCACATCCTCCTGCTTGGGTCTGGCAAAGATATCATGGAACTCCTGGAAGCCTATGGACCATACATGTATTATTTAAAGGTCTTCCAGCAGCAATTCTAAGTCTTTCTCCAATTTGGGGATCCTGTGGTTTTGGCCTCTTTGAGCTTGTGCTCTCTGCTAGAAGGGAAGGGCATGCTTTCAGTTTTGTGTGACATTGTGTCTTCCTGGGTGCAGATCCTGAGACCTAAACTAAATACTCTCCCTGTTTTTACAGGTGGTGCTTCGAGTCTCGGTGACTTGTCCTCGTTGGCAGCATCCAATGCATCTGGCCTCTGTCTCTTCAGTGCAGATTCAAGTGCAAAATGTACAGGAGTGTGACCCCTGTCGTCTCCCTGGTGGATGTACATCACAGTGGTAAGTTATCTTAGTTCAGAACTTCCCGCCTGGGTTGAGGTTCAGGCCTTGAGTTGGGTGTCTTTTTGCCGGCTTCTGTCTTTCTTCTGGAGGGAAAGATACCCTCTTCTTGTCGATTAAATTGGAGATACACCCTTAACCAGAATATCTAGAGTTTGCTGCTTGGGGAAAATTACTTAGTGGCACATATGGACAAGGTTCCTCAAGTCCCTGCCCCACACAAAACTTCTGAAATCCAGGTTGCCTCTGGTAGCATAATCCTGAGTTATTGCAGGCTGACCTTATAAACAGACATTCTCTCAACGATTGACCTTCTGCCCACACTTGCTTTATTGCGCCCTTCCTCTAGAGCAAAGAATCCCGGGCATCATTACCAATGGATGTCTGGGTGGACTTCCGCACACGTTCTCTCTCTGTTCCTTTCTCTCTCTCTCTCCTGTTTTTTTTTTTGGGGGGGGGAGTGGGAGTTGCAGAGGATGAGAGAGACCCTTCGTCAGGCTCCACATGCCTTGCATAGCTGTACACGGGGCTCAGTCCCATAACCCTGACATCATCACCTGAGCCAACACCAAAAGTTGGTCCCTTCACTGAAAGAACCACGCAGGCATTCCCGGACATGCTTTGACTTTATGGAAGGGAGCATAAGAACCCCCTCCTGTTCTAAAATCTTCCAAATCGGGTACAGATGGCCCTTCTTATCGGGGAGTCTTTCCACATCTGCAGTGGTCGCACACCCTCTCAGGCCCAGAGATACGTGGCTGTTCTTGGTGGTGGAGAAAACCCCTTGGCTCCCACGTTCTCATCGACGGGGAGGAAGCCCTCCCTGCCTGATGGTGAACTGTAGAGGTTTTCCTGCCCTGGTCCCAGCAGGTCTTCCAGAAGAGCCCCTTTGTCAAAGATGAAATTAATTTGCCAGCCTCGGGTGGCGCAGTTGGGTAGGCATCTGCCCTTCGCTGAGGTCAGGATCCCTGGGTCCTGGGGGATCAAGCCCTGCACTGGGCACCCTTCTCCCTCTTCCCCGCTGCCCGACCCCGACTGTTCTTGCTCCCTCTCTAGCTCTCTCGCTCTCAAATAAGTGAAGTAAATAGAAATATTTCTCAGCATGTAATTTGTAAATCCTTTCCAATTTGTGAGGACAATATTAGTAGAATTAAGGACACATGAGAGGTAGATCACAAACCGTGTGTTTGTTGAATCTTGTGGCCATTCATCCTTGCGATCTACATACATCGATAGGTTAATGTTTTCGTGAACACACATCAATCACCTCATGTTCTGAGATTCTGCGTTTACCGTCCAGTTGATGTTCTCATGGATCCCAGGCAGGGGTACTTCCTGGGATCCAACTTACTACCAAGAGACAGTACCTGTGTCAGTTGTGAAAAAAGGAAAAGTCCCCCGTTCTTACTTGGCACAGTGTGCACGGTTGTGAGACCCGGCCTGTTCGGTGATCCTGGCCTTTATGCAGGTACTGATGGATCAGAGCAGATGTGCTTGATTTCTAGCTACTGGTTATTGGAATAGCGCATTCTGCATCTGTCAGAATGGGACCGAGTTGTACGTGTTTGTAGTGTCTGAGTTTGTCTCTCAGTGTCACCCCAAGAAATTCCTTGGGAGGTCTTTGCCCAGTGATTTTCGGATGTGAGTGTCCAGGGAAGGATTTCCCCGTGTTACGTTGGGATCAGGGATTCCTCGGTGTGAGGGTGTCGTTGCTGGCTAAGGAGGAAGGGATACCTGAGCCCATTCCTTTCCTCATCACACTGGGAGGATTTTCTTCTGTGTGAATCCTCCCAGGTCCTTTCCATGTGGGCTCCGTGAGGAATGGGATTCCCACATGGATTTCATTGGCAATCAGCCGCAGCTATGACACAGGAGGTCCCAGGAGGTGCCTGCACCTTCGCTCCCTTGTGAGGGATGACGCGCACTCTGAGATGGTAGCGGGAGCTCAGGCCTGAGGCCCAGTTGAAGCTTCTTCCACCAGGCTACAGCGCTAGTGGTTCTCCCCGTGTGAGTTCTGTGGTATTGGGAAATGGCCCACTTCTGGCAGAAGGCTCTGCCTCAGTGACGGGAGACACGGGGTTTGTACTGTGTGGTTTCTGTGGTGGGGAGAAAGGTGGGCGCTCTGGGTCCAGGCGGGAGCCCAGTGATGACAGACCCAGGTTTCTCTGCTCTGAGTTGTCTGGTGTCTCCAAATGTGAGAGCTGTATCTAACGGCTCTTCCACGTTGACTGCATCGGTCATGGTTCCCGCCAGTGTGGATCCTCAGATGCTGGCTCAGGGTGTGGCTGGACTAAATGCTTTCCCCTAAAGATGGCATCCAACCAGTTTCTGTCTGCGGGAACGTGCCCATGGCCTCGAAGGGATGCGTGTTGCTGCGAGCTCTTGTGCAGCAATCCCACCACATGGCTTCTACCCCGTGGGAGGTCCTGGGCATGAGTGAGAGCAGAGCTCTCTGAAGGAAGGGTCTCCCACCTTCGTTCCCTCCCTAAGGTGCCACTCCGGTGGTCTTGCTGTGTACCGCGGTGAGCACTGCCCTGCAATTGTTTCCCCCACACGTGTCATGTCTACTTTCCTCGGAAGGGTGAGTTCTCTCGTGTCTCCCAAGGTGAGAGGCCTGACTAAAAGCTCTCCCACCCTGGGGAGAGGTGTGTGGTGCGATCCAGGATGAACAAGCCCTGATGTCATTGGCACCAGGGACACATAGCTGAAGGCTCTTCCACATTGTCAGTAAATACAAGGTTTGTCTTCCGCGGACACAACACACACGTAGTGAGGTGGGGGACGTGAGAAATCTCCATCCTGTGCCCCAGCATTGGACGGGTTCCTGGGCAGTGTGAACCCTCTGCTAATGGCCAGAATAGGAGGGATTCTGGAAGGATTGCTCCCTCATGTCCCTCCCTTCCCGACTCAACGTACGCATTCCAGCCCCTCCCTTCAGGAATCGTCTCTGCATCTGCCTCTGCAAGCCACTTGTAGTCGGGTGCCGTGTTCCTTTCCCGAATTCAGATAGATCTTTCTACACGGTAGCCTCATACCCACATCAACTGATGCTTCAATTTTAGATGTTTCCGTTTCAAAGACTATATACCTGTGAGTCGTGTTGAAGCCAGTGACTTTTCCAGACACTCGGGCGGTGGCTCGCCTTGAGGCCCATTTCAGCCGAGAAATGAGACTCTTCAGATTTCTGGTGGGACAGCCTGTATGCTTGGGGTCTTGGAAGACAGGAGAGTGTGGGGAATGCTTTGCGTGGCCCATGTCCAGCTGTGGTGTGGAAGGCCAGGGTTCATGACCCTGAAGCCTCCCGCTGACTTGCAGAGAAGCAGACCTTTGAGATGCCCCCGTGCAGGTATCCCTTCATCCTTTCTAATAGGGAACGTATCGCCGTGAGCTCCTGGGTCTTCTACAGACAGAATGAGTCTTGGAACGCTAGGCGAAAAAGTACTGAAGTGCTGTATGGGGACTACCAGAACAGAACGAAAGAAGGAAAGAGGGGTAGGGAGGAAGGAATACAAAGAACAAAAAGATACGGCAGGAGAGGAAGGGAGAGAGGGCGGGAGGGCGGCCTTGAAAAAGGGAGAAGAGAACCTGGTAGAGAGGCATTAGGGGAAAGAAGAATTTTGGAAGTTGTGAGACAAACATCTGAGAGTTAAGGTTTGAGCTTGATGACAAAGGGAAGGAATGGAGTCCTCTACTCAGGAGCAGAAACCTGTTATAGGGTCTTGGTGATGAGAACCTATGGACCAGGTAAAGATGCGAGAAAAAGAAAGTGAGGATGGGATGCTGGGGCGTTTCAGATGCGCAAACTCAACCACGTCGAGGACTGAATGTGGTGCCGTGTGAGGGTTTCAGTGCAAGAATCACAGAAGTGTCCTGTCCTCGGAGGATACAGAATGTGCAGTGGGTTAGGTGGATGGAGTCGGAAGAGTTGACAGAAATGGGCCCGTGTTGCAGGGTTGTTTCCACAGGAGCCCTACGAGAGACAGGACTGATGTAGGAAAGACATTAGAGTTCAAGGCCGATGGTCAAGAAGGAAGTCTTGAGACGGCTTTGCTGGCAGGAGGTGATTTTTATTAAAGCACAGGGATACGACCCTTGGGTAGAAAGGGTTGCTTGCTGGGGTCGTGTCAGGAGGCTGACTCTCCGGGATGGCATTGGGGGAGGTCAGGCAAAAGGGAGGTTTTGCAAGAACGTTGCAAGAGGCCAGAAGAAACCCAGGATACGGGAGGTTTTGCTTCTTGTCACGTGAAGGTGGTTTTTCATTCTAGGAAGGCATTAATTGAAAGATGGTGGGGAGCTTCCTGGAGGAATGTTACCTTCCTCCTCTCACAGGTCCTTCTCAAGGGACTGCAGGTTTGAAAAGAAAATCTGTCTTGCGGACATTTCCTTCGGCCTCAGCCTCCCTCAGTGTCGTGGAGGGGAGGGAGACGTTAGGGCTTCAGGAAACAGAGATCCAGGTCTCTCAAAGGTCGCTAGCCTCTGGTTAAGCAAGCCTCTTCCTGGAGAATCACGGGGACTTTTACAAACTGAGGGAGACTCCGGTCTTGCCAGGTTTTGATCTCCATCGGTGGAGAATCTGTTTTTTCCTTTCCTTAGCTTTAGGGTGGTCAAAGCGCCTGAGGAATGTCCCCCACATCGCAGGTTGGGGGGGGCAGTGTGGTGTGCCAGCTCCTGCCTGGTGCTCAGCTAGCCTTCTCCTCCCTCCTCGTGTGCCCCTGACCAGGTTAGAGCCTTGCGTGGTTAAGGTTGTTGAAGGAGGACGGTCTCATCTTCTGTAACTTCTTCCTGCTGAATAGGGGCATAGAGTTGTCCCTACCTGTGGGTCATTCCTGGTCAGCTGGGGGAGGCCCAGCTGGCGGAGGCCTCTGTTGTCAGAGTTGTGAAAGGAAGAGGCCGCTGAGTGCAGGGGAGAACTTGTGACTGGATCTTCCTGAGTGGAAAGGACCGTCTGTCCTCTGGAAGTTACTGCAGTGAAGCGTTCCTGGCACCACCTGCAGAGACGGGGTGGGGTGGTGGGAAACAACACAACAGGGTGAGAAGAAGAAAGAGAAGGAGAATCCCCATGAAGAGTCCTTTGATAGTGGGTGAGAACCCTCCCCAGGCCACGAGTTGAGCCAGTCCTTAAAGAGAGGGATCCTTGGAAGTGCAGATTGGAGCAGCGGTGTCTGTTAGGAACCCAGAAATCTCTTTGTGATTGTGGGGAATGTACGCACAGCATTGTGTCTTTCGATTGGCACAGGGTCCACCTTGTGCAGCAGTTACAACATCTGAAGTCTTTGTGTTTTGTAGAACTGCTTTATGCGTTGGGATCATTCCCATATTTCATTGAGAAATTCTGTTCGGGGTGACATGTAGGGCCTTGACTGTGTACTCAGTAAGGACTTCCCCATGCCCCACCACGTCCTCCATTCCCAAAGAGGGGCAAAGATGGATGTTAGGTGGCCATGTCAATGAAACAGAGCACACGTGCACCGTTGCTTGAAGTGGGGAAGGTAGGCTGGGTTGGTGATGGTTTTCATAAGGCGCCCGTGCATCTCGGCCCACCCCAAGTGTCCGGTGGCCTCTGGAGCTTGGGGCAGCCATGGGCCCAGGTTAGAGCTTCATGGCCATTGGGTCCCAGCTAGCAGCCCTTATCTAATCCTGAGTCTCCTTGAAGCAGTCAGGCTTTCAAGGGCTCCTCGCGTTGGGAGGGCCCTTCTTGGAATGTGCAATCATTTCAGGCCCATATCAGGTTGGCAGGATACGGCTTGGGAGGACGTGCCTTTTCTATAAATTGCCTCATGGGTGTAGAGGATGAGGAATGCCTGTTGGAGTCAGGATAAATACTTTTAAGATTTTTGCCAGTTAGAACCAGCAGGTGGGCACTAGGATGTCTGCTTTGGGGGCAGGCATGTTTGCTGACAGGCTTTGGCCTCAGCAGTCTGAGTTCGACTGATGACAGCACACCTGGTTCTTCTTACCCCATTTCCATGAAACTGTTGCCGTTGCTAAAGCACCTGTCCTCTGCATTTTCGTAGGGACATCTTCAGTCTGGTGGACTTAAGAACCTTTCCAGAGTTAGGAGCCATGGGCATAGAGTGGTCGGGTCCAGGCCTAAGCATCTCTGCATTTAAAGTTGGGCTAGTTTGGGGTGAGATAGCCAAGTCAGGGCTTATGTCCTTGGAAAGCAAGCCCCACTTTACCCCACGTGGCCCAATTATCGACTGAAGCTCAGCAAGCCTAGTGATCAATCCTGAGTGATCGCTTTGAATCTGCATCCCTGGGACTTTTCTGAGGAATCTCTAATCGTCATCTCTCTAGGCCAGAAGCCAAGGGAAGGGCTTGCCCTCAGACGTGCCTGTGATACCTGTGGATTTAGGCAGTTTCCTTTTCCTGAGGTGCCCAATATATCCTGAGGTTCCTACACCTGCCAGGAAGTGACACTCTTTACGCTCCTGGTGAGGCGGTGGGGAAGTCTGGAGGCAAGCGGTCAGGCCTGCATTCCCAAGGGGCTTGACGGCCGCCAGCTTTCCGAAAGTCAACCTCGGTCCCTTAAAGCTCCTTGGTCCCCTCTGGGTCTCTGCCTAGCTCTCTCCACAGGACAGTCTCATCCAAGCCTTTGTCAGATCACCCATGTTTCCAATGATGCCCCAGTCCAAATCGAAGAGATTCTTACGGACCATAAGGAGATGATGAGGGTTGCCATGGGAGATGAAATGCTTCCTGAGACCTTTTGACTTGGAGGGCTCAGGTAGAGTCAAACATGCAATGCATTAATGTGCTTCCAAAGGAATGTTGGATCCCATTTCTGTACATCCTAGATGTCTAGCATTGCCGTCCTTAAGGCCCACGTTTTCCCCGAGGTGCGGCGTGGTGCTTGGGGACCCTGTTCCTCTGCCATGGTGTCTGGGTGCTCCAGAGTTCGAGCTCAGATGAGGGACAGCCTCTCCTCCCTACACCTGTTGCTGCTGCAATACACACAGGCTGAGCTGGGCCCGTTTTGTGGGGCCGCTGCCAGTGTCAAGTCCAGCATTGGTCACCTTCCTGTGTGTGGAAGCAACAGAGGTGGTTCAGGGGTGGCACCCTAGGAGAATACAGCTGGGGTGGCTGCTGCCCCTCAAGTCGATTCCAGGGTGGTCAAGGGGCCCCAGCAGTCCTGATTCTTCCTCCATGTGTTATATTCAGCATGATTGCTGGGCACTGGAGGGGACAGCAGGAGGAGGAGCAGCCCCTGCAGCAGACAGGTTAAAAGATCGGAAGGCTGCTGTGCCCCTCAGTCCCAGGTGGACACAGTCTCACCAGACAGTGGACTGTTGTAGGCCCAGATCCATGCCTCGTGCTCCAAGTGTCGGTCATCAGCAGGGCCTGGGCAGCCAACTCTGGGTGTGGTGGGCGACTCAGAGGGTCCTCTTGTCTCATCCTTGGGGTTCCAGGGCTGTTTTCTGGTGGCCTGCACAGAAGTCTTCTCTTTGTTTGGCCTGCGGAGGTCAGGTGCAAGAGAGCCATTCCTGCAAGCATGTTTCCTTGTGTTTTCACACCGAGTCTTCCTCCACACCCAAATCGAAGCTTCAGGTGGGGCCCCAGGGCCCTCCTGGCTCCCTTTGTCTGATCACCCCAGGAGACTCTGGTGCCTCGGCGTCGTGGGCAAACTGTCCTGTGGCGCAGCTATGGAGACCACAGGTGGAGTGTTGTGAGATAGTGAGTGGCGTGTGGCCTGGGGCAGGTCTTACCAGAGGCCTGTGGGGTTTTAAGGGACGTGTCTTCTGAGGTGTTGAGGTAGGGGTTTCCCTGCAGGACCCATGTGTGACTGAAGAAAGGGAAGTTTCCCATGGGCCCCTGTGGGTGAATGAAGGCTACACTGCCAGGGTCACTCAGGCGCCTTCCCTGACCATCTTCCTCCATGACGGCGGGGTCCTCCTCCTGCTGGGCTGTCCCTTCCCCAGCGTCTCTGAGAGCCCTCGACATGTCCTTCTCTGTGGGGGGAGCCTTTGCCCACACGAGTGTTGCAGGTGTCGTGGCAGAGACGATGTGCTCCCGACTCCCATGGGACGTGAGTTTGCACAGGCTATGTGCATGTGGTGGGCGAGGTGGGAGCAGGCAGGGTGGCCTTTCCCTGGAGGGTCTTCCCTGTGGACTGAGGGATTGAAGAGAGTCTCTAGAATATCAAACTCTCATAGCGAAATGGTGCCATGAGGGAACCCACTACCTCCCTTGAGGCGTCTTGGAGGCTGCGGGGACTGGTGGTATTGGTCAGATGCTATGGGAGTGGCCAACGTACAAGACTCAGCTGGAGAATGGGGCTGCCTCTGTGCCCACAGGGATGCAGCGCTGGGAGGGGTGAGCTGTCCTGTTCCTATGATCCCGGGGGCTTGTCTTGTTTGCTCATTTCTCAGGTGCCTGAAGTGGGAGATGAGGCCACCCCTCCACAGTCTCTTTGCGACTAGTGTCGTTCTGGAGCAAGCCATGTGTTAACTTTTGCAGTGTGGGAGGGCAAGGCTTGGGTCATGCAGAGTGAGGGGCTCAATGGGGCGTGGGGCCCTTTTCTAAAAGAGCTCAGTGCATGGGCTGCCTGGGGTCCAGTCCCACCAGGCAGCCAGTGCCCTCCCTCCAAGATCAGCAGCTTCTGCACAACACCGCTCAACCACCACAGGGAGTTGCTTGGATTAGTTGGAGGTTCCCCGTAAGATGTTCTCAGGGCTTCCTAGTGCCTGCAGGGACTGGGCCCTTCCTCTCCTCTCCTCTTTGTGGTCAGAGGCCAGGGTAGCACCCCAGGTTTTGTGTGGTTTCCCGAGGTGCCAACAACAAAGTCAGGTCAAAGAGGGAGAACATGTGTCCATGTTCGCCCGCCCCTTTTGCTGCCCAACTCACCCCATTCCCAAGTCCTTCTCTTCTGCTTCCCTTGTTGTTTCTGTCAAGTCCACAGAAGGGAGGCTTCTTGAGAGCTGAAAGCAAGAGCAGGACGGGGCATGAGCACAGACTCCCTGGCCGCAGAGAACCAAGTGGGGACACCCAGCCCCAGCCTCCCGTCCTGAGGCCCCTTCAGCAGGGTGAGCCGTGCCCTGCCAACTCCCAGCCCTACTCCCTGCTCTGCTTTCTGGGACTGCTTCCCAGACTCAGTGGTGAAGGGTCAGGTTAATGCTAGGGAAGGGGGAGGAGGGCTGCCCAGGGATTTCATGCAGCAGTTCCGATGCAAAGTCTGAGTGCCGGCAGGAGAATAGGGCCTCCAGGGTGGGCATCGTCAAAGCAGGGAAAGGGGAGGAGCTCGGAGGAGGCGCTATGGACGGAGGAGAGAGGAAGCCCAAGAGATGGAGGTGGACGTGAATTACAGGTGCAGTGTGGCTTCTTCTATGTGAATCGTCGTCTTCTGTGGAATCCTCCTCCAGGTCAGAGAGCAGCGAGGATGCTGGGGTGGCGGTGAGAGAGGACAAAAGGGAGTTAGTGTAGCTGACGACCTCTGGCCTGCTGCTCTGGGGATGCTGGGCTCTGCCCTCACTGGGGTGGGTCCCCAGCTGTGATTCCTCCCTGGCCTTGGTTGCTTGATCTCCACAGGGCACAGATGGTCTCTGGTTGCCCACCTGCTCTTCCCACCTCCGGTTCTCTCCAAGACCCAGAAGACCATCTTTGTGATCCTTTTCCTCCTCGAGGCCGTCACTGTCTCTAACACTGCCTCTGCAGGACTTTGCCTTCCTCTGTCCTTGTTCCTCTCCATCCCTGCTACCCTTCCTCCTCCTCCTCCTCCCCTAGTGATGCTCCATGTCTTTCCCCCTGCCAAGCTCTACCAGTCATATTGTTGTCCAAGAGGGGGCAACCAAGGAAAGAGAGGAGATATCCTGGCTCCCCCGGAATCAACCCCCTGATCCCTGTGTGCTGGGAGCAGCTGTTATGGGTCTGGGATTGCTGGGGAACTGCACGGAGACATGGCCCACCACCTCCCCACAGCCCATGTCTGCCCAGTGACTGAGATGACCTTCCCAGGGATATGTGTCCAGCTAATATAATGCTCTCTGTTTCCATAAGTGTTACAGAGGTTGAATGGAGATGGGAGCACAGGAAATCTCTAGGTGCCCTCAGCTGTTCAGGGCAGCCCTGGAAAATGTCCAGCCGTGTGGTCACTGAAACACAGGATTCCTGCCAGTGCTCCTGCTGAGGCTTGCAGCGAATGGACAGGGTAGGGGTGTGTAGGGCCATGGAGAGGCCTGAGGAATGTTTGCAGTTTGGGCATGACTGGGGAGTGGGGAGCATGGCCAGGGCTGTGTGCTGGAGAGGTGGCTTTGTGAGAGGAGCGGTGATTCCCTGGGCCTGCTCCCCAGAGGCTCTGTGCTATGCCTCGACAACAGCTGGTGAGAGTGGACCTGGGACTGCAAGTGTGTGAAGTAGGTCCAGCAGCCCCTTCACACAGCTTGGAGGACCCTGTCCCGTGACAGGGGATCTCCAGGGCAGCTGCATGGGGGTGTCCTTCCCTTGGGAGCACGTCCACAGATCAGACTCGGCTGGAGTGTGAAGGCTGGCAGAAGCTACAGGACACAGGAGCCTGTGTAGTGAACCCAGGGGAAGTATGCTTTACCTTCTGTAGCTCTGGGAGTCCCCTTGAAGGAACAGCAACTTAGACAGAACCAGGATGGTTTGGTAGTGGACTTTATAAGGGAGAGTGTTTAGACCTGTCTTCCACCTCCTGGCTCACATCAGATCGTAGTGTCCTGGTTCTCTTTCACATGAGAGGGTGGTTGGGAATGTCAAGTCATGAGCATGACGAGGTCTGGGCCCGTGCCAAGAGAGATCCAGAATCTCTTGTGCACCATTCCCGAGAGGCCATGAGCAAAGAGACCAAGCTTTGACACGTGGCAGCGGCCAAGGGAGACTGGAGCAGGTTTGATGGGAAAGATCCTTAAAGTAGCTGCACAAGAAGTCAAGTGCTGATGACAAACCCAGCCTATCCTAAAGGCCCTTGGACACAATGTCTTTTCTTTTCATTCAGAAACCATGAAATAAGCAAATCATGCCTGTTGCCAAGGCATCCCTTTCCTTGGTGGTTTTTTACCCACCTTCTTCATTCTCCAGAGCGGCAGGGGCAACCCCATGATCCCAGGAGCCCTGTCCCACTTTTCCCTTCCTCTTTGCTGTTCCCTACCTGAAGAGACTTTGTCCTCACTGTTGGAGTCGTCGATGCTCTCTACATGCAGATCCGTACGGACTGAAAGACGAGCAATGCTGTTAGGAGAGGAACCGGCTCACCCCTTCATCCCAGGTGCGTTGAGAGGTCTATGGGCCGTGCAGCTTCTGCCTGACCCTTTTGCTCCGCTGTCAGAGGTTCACAGGGCTGGTGGAGCCAGAGCCCTTGGAGGAGACAGGGATTGGAGTTTCATCCGTTCTAACGAGACCAGGATGTTGCAGCAGTCACCTCAGTGTCAGTTGTGCATGCTCATGACCGCTGTCCCCTCCCAGTGCAACCATCAAAAACTCCAGTCGTTATGGGACTCTTGACGTGTGGCTAGTGGGAGTGAGCAACTGGACGTTTTTGTTTCCTTGATGATTTCCGTATACTGCATTAAGATAATAAATGACTGTGTAAAGTGGATACCAGACAGACTCTTTCCTGGTTAGCTCGGCACTAGAAACCAACCAGGAGCGAGAGACAAGGCCTGCTCTCCCGCCTTTTTCTCGGGCGTCCGTGGCTGGCCTGACAGGGCCGTTGATAGGGAAGACGTTCCCGGACTCACACACCCACCAGGCACTGCTGGAGGTCTTTGGACCCTAAGAGATTAAGGCAAAACCGCAGTTCCTAGAATAAATGGGGAAAAGATTCCGTGCAGCAATGACCAAAACACAATGTGATGTTCTCAAAACAGAGAAACTCTAGAATAGATATGGAACCACAGAGGAACACAACAAGACAAAACTTTTCTGAATATGAAGAAGTAGGAGGTGGGTCCTAGAAGGTGACCTTCCAATACCCTGAGCCATCAGGATGGTGCTGGCATTCAAATAGGCAGGGGCATATGGGGGCAAAGTAGAAATGCCCAAATAAATGCGCTCATGTTGGCATCACGATGCTTGACAAGAGGACCACCTAGAAAAAGCATGCTCTTCTGAAACAGCAAACAGAATGAAAAGGCAGAGACTATGGACTCTGAAAAACAACCTGAGGGTTTTGAAGGGGCGGGGGGTGGGAGGTTGGGGGAACCAGGGGGTGGGTATTAGGGAGGGCATGGGTTGCATGGAGCACTGAGTGTGGTGAAAAAACAATGAATACTGTTATGCTGAAAATAAATAAAAAATTTAAAAAAAAAAAAGAATGAAAAGGCATTCCACAGATTGGAGACACATTTGCAATCCTTAATTCAGAAATGTTGTGTTCACTGACAAAAAGGAAAAACAGGGGAGACAAGATGGCGGGGAGGGAGGAGGAGGCGCTGTTTCAACCTGTCCCCTAAAGTGAGCTGATTACCTACCAAAGAACTCCGATGACCCATGAAATCAGCCTGAGATCAGAATTATACACGTCTGGATCTCTACGGGGGGCAGAAGATGCCAGTGGGCAGGTAAAGCAGAGTGGGAACATCGGACTGATATTGGAAGAGAAACAAAAGGGTGAGGGAGCCACCAGAGGCGATTGATTGGAGAGTAATACCCCAGTACGAGAGTGCCCTGCATCTGGGGACCAGCATTAACTTGGAGTCTGGTTGAAAGCACTCAAAAGGAGCAAAGAATCACGGGGGGAAATTGTGGGAATCGGGGCAGCTAGGGACAGGGGCTTAAGTCCCCAGACACAGGACAGCCTCCCCTGGCGCTGAGCCAGAGAGTGCGGGTGAGAAACCAGGTCTTGGTCCCTGAGCTGCCAGCGTGCCCAAGAACGCGTGGAGTCCTGTTCGTGTGAGGGGCTGGGAGCTGAGCCAGATGCCAGACGGCAGAACGCGCATGAATTACCAGCCTCAGATGCGCGCACCCCACACCCTCCCCTGAGAGAGGTCCACGAAGGCCCAGCCTGGTGTTCTGGGACCTGAGCCGCACTAGAGCCTGAGACACTCGCGCCCCACACACTCCCCTGGGAGAGGTGCACGCAAGTCTGAGGCTCTTAGACCTGGAAAGACCAGGCACCCCCAGCCCCGGCCAGCGGGAAAGTCTCAGTGTGAGATCACTGCTTGGAACCTCTCTGGAAGTCTGGAGCTGCCCAGACAGCCGCTGCTGCCCTGGTTTTGCATACAAGCAGGAGATCCTGCATCCCCAGGGACAGCAACTAGGAACCTGCTCTGCCAGTGCCTAAGGGGGAATTTAAATGGGCTCTGCAGCACTCACAGGGGAGCAGACTGAGCCTTCTATCTGAAAGGGAGGTCGGGGTGCAGTTTGCTTTCCTCTAAACCTCCATAAACCATCAAAAGCTGTCAAGGCGAGAGAAAAGAAGTGAACAAACATAAAAACCTCCAGAGAACAAAAGCCTGAAAAAACCGGTTTCCTCAGAGCCCACACCCTTGAGGGGGGCGGGAGGACTTAACTCAGGGAACATCATTAACTGAAAACCCACGTGGCAGCCCCCTCCCCCAGAAAACAAACCAGGAAAGAAAAAAAAATACTACAAGAAAACAACCACCACTACTTCATAGATAAAACTTTTATTTTTAACTCATTCCCTCTATTCTGGTTCATTTTTTTTCTTTTTTTATATGGATAATTTTTTAACCTATTTACCATCACAGTGAACCTGAACTTTTTGATACATACACCTGTGTTTTTCTTTTGCTTTTCTATTTTTTTTATTTTTTTTAATTTTAGTTTAGATTAGTCCAGTTTATTCCTTTTTTATTTTTATTTTCTAATATTCATATAGAGTTAAACTTCAAGGTAACCCCCTTTCTCCAATCAATGCTACCCCTATAGGTAAACCAATTTTTAATCCCCCTTTATCTTAGGAAAGTTGAGTCCTTTAACAAAAGATATCAAGATACATCCAGGAAGAATGAAAATAACCTTCCTCGCCCACACTGAGAATCTATAACCATGCTCCCATCTTTTTCTTCTGCAGAGATCTGTGTATTTATGTTTGTCCTGATAGTATATAAATCTTATACTTGGGGTTCTTTTTGACGAGATTCTTACTTTTTTTGCATATATATATATATATTATTTTTCTTTTGTCATATGCTTTTATCAGTCTTTTTGTTTGTCTGTTTTTGTTTGTATACTTCATAAATCTTACCTTGGGGTCCATTTGGGCTGAACCGTCTCTTTTATCTTCCCTTTTGTTCCTCTCTCTTGCTCTCTTTTTTCTTTTTCTTTTCTTTTTTCTCTCATTTGGGTGGGGAATCCTGAGTGCTCAGAAGCGTTCCAGGGTGCACTTTGACTGCACCAGGATCGATTCATCCAGCTACATCTGTCCAGTCATGTCTCATCAAAATGATTAGGAGGAGGAATCCCCAACAGAAGAAAAATAAAGAGGATGGGCCTTCTGCAACAGAGCTAATGGCTATCAACATAGACAGTATGTCGGAAAGAGAATTCAGGCTAACAATTATCCAGGCAATAGCTAGGTTGGAGAAAGCCATGGATGACCAAACGGAATTGATTAAGGCAGAATTGAAAGCCACCAGGGATGATGTTCATGTTAGGGCAGAGCTGAAGGCCACCAGGGATGAGGTTCCCAATGCTCTCAATGAGTTCCAATCTAATCTAAATTCTCTAAAAGCTAGGGTAACTGAGACAGAAGATAGAATTAGTGATCTGGAGGACAAACAGATAGAGAGAAAGGATCAAGAGGAAGTCTGGAACAAACAGCTTAGAAGCCATGAAAACAGAATCAGGGAAATAAATGATGCCATGAAACGTTCCAACGTCAGAATTATTGGAATCCCTGAAGGGGAGGAGAAAGAAAGAAGTCTAGAAGATATAGTGGAACAAGTTCTTCATGAAAATTTCCCAATCTTGCGAATGGAACTAGCGTTCATATACTAGAGGCAGAACGGTCTCCCCCCAAGATTATAGATTCCAAAAAAACATCCAGGCACCTGATAGTAAAATTGAGAAATCATAATTGTAGATACAATCTCTTGAAAGCCGCTAGGACAAAGAAGCTCCTTATGTACAGAGGAAAGCCCATCAGAATAACGTCAGATCTGTCCACAGAGACCTGGCAAGCCAGAAAGGGCTGGCAAGATATCTTCAGGGCACCAAATGAGAAGAACATGCAGCCAAGAATACTTTATGAAGCAAGACTGACATTCAAAATTTATGGAGAGATAAAGAGTTTCCAAGACCGGCAAGGCTTAAAAGACTATGCAACCACCAAGCCGACACTGCAGGAAATATTAAGGGGGGTTCTATAAAAGAGGAAAAATCCTAAGAATAGCACTGAACAGAAATATAGAGACAATCGACAGAAAGAAAGACTTCAATGGTAACACAATGTTAATAAAAACGTATCTCTCAATAATCACTCTCAATGTGAATGGCCTAAATGCGCCCATAAAATGACTCAGGGTTGCAGATTGGATAAAACGACATATGTTGTCTACAAGAGACCCATTTTGAACCTAAAGATACACCCAGACTGAAAGTGAAGGGATGGAGAACCATCTTTCATGCCAATGGGCCTCAAAAGACGGCCAGGGTAGCGATTCTCATATCAGATAAATTAGATTTTAAACTAAATATGGTAGTCAGAGATACAGAAGGGCACTACGTAATTCTTAAAGGGACTATCCACCAAGATGATCTAACAGTTGTAAATACGCCCCCAATATGGGAGCAGCCAATTACATAAGAAAACTATTAATCAAGATAAAGAGTCATATTGATATGAATACATTAATAGTAGGAGATCTTAACACGCCTCTCTCAGAAATAGACAGATCATTGAAGCAGAAAATCAATAAAGAAATAAGAGCATTGAATGACACATTGAACCAGATGGACCTCATAGATATATACAGAACATTCCACCCTAAAACAACAGAATACTCATTCTTCTCAAGTGCACATGGAACCTTCTCCAGAATAGACCACATACTGGGTCACAAATCAGGGCTCAACCGATACCAAAAGACTGAGATTATTCCCTGCATATTCTCAGATCACAATGCTTTGAAATGCTTTGAAACTGGAGCTCAATCACAAGGAAAAGTTCAGAAGGAACTCAAACACCTGGAAGCTAAAGACCACTTTGGAAGCTAAAGACCTGGAAGCTAAAGACCACCTTGCTTAAGAGTGCTTGGATCAACCAGGAGATCAAAGAAAAACTTAAAGAATTCATGGAAACCAATGAGAATGAAGACACTTCACTCCAAAACCTATGGGATAGAGCAAAGGCGGTCCTAAGGGGGAAATACATAGCCATCCAAGCCTCCCTCAAAAAAATATCATCCTCAATGGGAAAAAGCTTGCAGCATTCCCGTTGAGATCAGGAACACGACAAGGATGCCCACTCTCTCCACTCTTGTTCAACATAGTATTAGAAGTCCTAGCAACAGCAATCAGACAACAAAGAGAAATAAAAGGTATCCAGATTGGCAAGGAAGAAGTCAAACTCTCTCTCTTTGCAGATGACATGATTCTTTATATGGAAAACCCGAAAGACTCCACCCCCAAACTTCTAGAACTCATACAGCAATTCAGTAATGTGGCAGGATACAAAGTCAATGTCCAGAAATCAGTGGCTTTCTTATACACTAACAATGAAAATACCAAAAGGCAAATTAGAGAATCGATTCCATTTACTATAGCACCAAGAACCGTAAGATACCTCGGAATAAACCTAACCAAAGAGGTTAAGGATCTGTACTTGAGGAACTATAGAACACTCCTAAAAGAAATGGAAGAAGACACAAAAAGATGGAAGACCATTCCTTGCTCTTGGATCGGAAGAATAAACATTGTTAAAATGTCTATACTGCCTAGAGCAATCTATACTTTTAATGCCATTCCAATCAAAATTCCACCAGTATTTTTCAAAGAGCTGGAGCAAATAATCCTAAAATTTGTATGGAATCAGAAGAGACCCCGAATTGCTAAGGAAATGTTGAAAAACAAAAAGAAAACTGGTGGCATCACGTTACCTGATTTCAAGCTTTACTACAAAGCTGTGATCACCAAGAGAGCATGGTACTGGCATAAAAACAGACACATAGACCAGTGGAACAGAGTAGAGAGCCCAGATATGCACCCAAAACTCTATGGTCAAATAATCTTTGACAAAGCAGGAAAAAATATACAGTGGAAAAAGACAGTCTCTTCAATAAATGGTGCTGGGAAAATTGGACAGCGATGTGTAGAAGAATGAAACGTGACCCATACTCTTACACCATACACAAAGTTAAACTCAAAATGGATAGAAGACCTCAACATGAGGCAGGAATCCATCAGAATCCTAGAGGAGAACATAGGCCGTGACCTCTTCGACATCAGCCACAGCAACTTCTTTCAAGACACGTCTCCAAGGGCAAAGGAAACAAAAGCGAAAGTGAACTTTTGGGACTTTATCAAGATCAAAAGGTTCTGCACAGCAAAGGAAACAGTCAACAATTCTAAGAGGCAACACACGGAATGGGAGAAGATAGTCACAAATGACACTACAGACAAGGGGCTCTTGTCCAAGATCTATAAAGAACTCCTCAAAGTCGACATTGAAAAAACAAAACAAAACAAAACAAACATACAAAAAAACAGATAATCTTGTCAACAAATGGGCAGAACACATGAACAGATCCTTTTCCACGGAAGATACACAAATGGCTAACAGACACATGAAAAAAGGTTCACCATAATTAACATGAAGTAGGTTCAAATCAAAACCACACTGAGATACCACTTTACACCAGTTCGAATGGCCAAAATTATCAGGACGGGAAACAAGAAGTGTTGGAGAGGATGTGGAGAAAGGGTAACCCTCTTACACTATTGGTGGGAATGGAAGTTGTTGCAGCCGCTTTGGAAAATGTTGTGGAGATATCTTAAGAGAGTAAAAACAGAGCTTCCCTATGACCCTGTAATTGCACGACAGGGTATTTACCCCAAAGATACAGATGTAGTGAACAGAAGGGCCATCTTTACACCAATGTTCACAGCAGCAATGGCCACGGTCGCCAAACTGTGGAAAGAGCCAAGAAGCCCTTCAACAGACAATGGATAAAGAAGACGTGGTTCACATTTACAGTGGAATATTATGCAGCCATCAGAAGGGATGAATACCTAACTTTTGTGTCAACATGGAGGACTGGGGGAGATTATGCTGAGGGAAATGAGTCAAGCAGAGAAAGACAATTATTATATGATTTCCGTTACTTGTGATGCTTAGGAAATTACAAGGACTACATTAGTAGAAGAAAAGGAAAAGTGAATTTGGGGAAATTGGAAGAGGAGATGAAGCAGAGAGACTGTGGCTCTGAGAAAAAAACAGGGTTTTTGAGGGACGAGGATTGGGAGATAAGTGAGCCCGGTGGTGGGTAGGTGGGTATTAAGGAGGGCATGTATTTCCTGGAGCACTGAGTGTGGTGCGTAAATAATTGATCTTGGAACTCAGAAAAAATTAAATTTAAAAAATAATCATTTAGTTACTTATAGGAATCTTAATAAAATATGAAGAGTGAAAAATACATTTTATTTAAAATGTAATAATGATGTTATTTTGTATCTTTATGAGATTTAAAGCAAAACATCCATGGCCTACATTCTCCAATTGATAAAAATTACCTACTTATCACCTTTATAAAAATAAACTTCCTGTATTTCTACTCTACTGAAAGTTACTACAGATTTCATGCAGCAGAAAAGGGGTGTATTTACAAGGACAGTAGTAGAATATTTATGAGAAGACTTTCCATTGTAACATTTTTTCTATATTGCACTTTTTCTATATTGCACTTTTTAGATCCAGAGGATCTAGGAGACAAGACACTGAGAACACAGAGTGATTCTAATTGGTTCTCAGATGTTAGTCAAAATGAAGTCGTAAATATCCTCTTTCAGAGCATAGGGAGGCCACTCACTTCATAAAACATACCTGAATAATATCACCTTAAAATATTTTTTAGGAACACCTGAGTGATTTGGTCATTATGTGTCTGCCTTTGGCTCAGGTCTTGATCCCAATCAAGCCCCACATCGGGCTCCCTGCTCAGTGGGAAGCCTGCTTTTCCCTCTCCAGCTCCTGATTGTATTCCCTCTATGGTTATTTCACTCTTCCAAATAAATAAATTATGTATATATCTATATCTATATGTATATAGATATAGAAATAATATAGATAAATATATATTTTAATTTTGCAGCTTGACAACGTTCCAAAAAATTTTCAGGGATGAGTCAAATTTAAAACAATGTCAAATAGAGCTTCTTATGACCCTGAAATTGCACTACTGGTTATTTACTCCAAAGATACAGATGTAGTGAGAAGAAGGACAACACGTACTCCAATGTTCATAACAGCAGTGGCCACAGTCACCAAACTGGAAAGAGCCAAGATGCCCTTCGATGGACAAATGGAAAAGGAAGATATGGTCCATATACACTATGGAGTATTATGCCTCCATCAGAAAGAATGAATACCCAACTTTTGTAGCAACATGGACGGGACTGCAAGAGATTATTCTGATGAAATAAGTCAAGCAGAGAGATTCAATTATCACATGGTTTCACTTACTTGTGGAGCATAACAAATAACATGGAGGACATAGGGAGATGGAGAAGAAAAAGGAGTTGAGGGAAATTGGAAGGGGAGGTGAACCATGAGAGACTATGGACTCTGAAAAACAATCTGAGGGTTTTGGCGAGGCGGGGGGTGGGACGTTGGGTGAGCCTGGTGGTGGGTATTATGGAGGGCATGCATTGCATGGAGTACAGATGTGGTGCATATGCAATGAATTCTGGAACACTGAAAAGTAATTTAATTTTTTTTAAAGGAGATATGAGACTCTATCTGAGGACTGTGCCTGGGCAAAACCAGAGCAGGTGTCCCGAGGGGTGAGCAGGGGTCCAAGCCCACTCAGATACCTGTTTTTGGCTGTGTTTGGCCCTTTCATTCAGGAGGCATTCAGGAAGTACCACTCATCACAGGCGATCCTCTTGGAGCTGACTGTGAACCCTGCACAGAAGAGACAGCACCCCAGGGCTCCAGACTAGTTAGGGGACGAACAGTGACACTTGACAAGATAAGAGTTAAAACCCACAGGACATTTTGTGTGGTGACCCCTGCCTTCCACTAGATATGTGTGTTGCAGCCCCTGGGTGGCTCAGTGAGTTAAGCCTCTGCCTTCAGCTTGGGTCATGGTCTTGTGGTCCTGGGTCAAGCCCCACATTGAGCCCCACATCAGGCTCTCTGCTCAGCAGGGAGCCTGCTTCCCTCTCTCTCTCTGCCTGTCTCTCTGCCTACATGTGAACTCACTCTCTTGGGTAATCTAAATAAATAAAATCTTTTTAAAAAGTTTGCACCCTGTCGTCCATGATGAGACCTGTCTCGGGCAGGACTGCCAGACCACAGGTGGACAAACACGAGGACTGGTCTCTGACAGGAGCTGGAAGCCCAGGGACCCAGGTTCCCTCAGGGGTTCCCTGGGATATTGGTTTGGGAGGGAGCTCTGTCTTCTGACTCCTCTGCCCAACTATCTCTTCCCAGGGCCATCTCCTCCATCTTGCACACATGGCTAGAACAATAGCTCGAGGTTTTGGCCGGCCACCAGAATTTCCCAGCCTGAATATGCTGCTGGCATACCTGGGGCTCAATGTGCCAGGCTCAGATTTGGGGCACCATGCCCAGCTTCTGCTCTCACACCGGCAACAGCTTGTGCCCACGGAGACAGAGTCTGGGAGTGAGAAGGGCTGGGTTGACTGATGTGGTCCTGTGGAGGGGGTTGGGTGGACCACACTGACCAAGCCTACAGTACACTTGAGCTGAGTGGAGTGAGTAATCTCAGATCCCTGTCCCCATGGTCTTTAGTCAGGGAGACATGCCAGAGTTTGGTTCTTGGACATAGAAGTTATTCAGTGCTGCAAAAAGCTTCCTTTATTTTGAAGGGTAATGGGAAGTCAATCATGCTGATGATACTTTATTTTTAAGGAACTACAGCACTAGGCCCAGAGAAAGATCCTGAACCACCTCAGGAACTCGCCCCAGCTCCCACTGTGGCGCCCGCTGTATCTTTGGACACAAAGCTGGCCCACCCCATCCCTGGTGCTGAAGCTCACCCCTCAGCAAGAGCAGTGGCACCACCTCACCTGTTGGGGCCAGTGCAGGTGGTAGTCCGGGCTCTCATTCGCTCTCCTGAGATGGAAGAACTATCAGGCCCTTTACCTGACCTGAAGGTCCAGCAGGTTCTGCCTGTGCTCCTTTTTGGTTCATCGGAGGCTTGAGCCAGCACCTCTCTCAGTGGAATAACCAGACTCAGCCGCCAACAGCAGCTCATGCTGGCTGGAACCCCAAGGACAGGATTCCTTGCCCTCTTTGTAATTTTGTGTTTTGTATACACTTGTAAAATGGCTTAATAGATTTTGTTCATCAAATAAAGTATTATTAGAGTTTACTTAAAAGTTGACTCTGATCCTCTTCAATGGTATATTGAGGTGCCTTTTAGTACCTTAAGTGTGTTGTACAACTAATTACTTGTAGAACATTTCTATCACAGAGAAACCTGGGATACTTAACACTCACTGCTCCTTACTGCGCCCCAGTCCTTGGAACAATGGCTCTTTGCTCTGTCTCTGGTACTATACCTCATCTGGGATTTTCATGTGACTTGAATCCTACAATATGGCCTTCTCTGTCTGGCTATAGAATATAAGAAAGATATATAATTTTTTCATTGTTGTATAAAAGTAATATTTTATTACAAACGAATGATCCTGAAAGAACTACCATCATGGGAAGCCCCAAATTAAGCTACTCTCATTATCTGGGGTAGTGTTTCCTTTCATAAGGATTACTTGAACAGCAGAAACAGGGAAAAATCTAGATCTATGAGACACCTTTAAATTCTTTCATTATCCTGCATAGACCATGTTTAAATTATTCTTGTGGGCAATTTATAAAAAAATATTAAAATCACATCTTAAATCTTCCCATTTATCACTATCAAGCCAGGTAATAGAGTAAATAGTTCTTTAGTTTTAAGCCAGAAGGTGTTTATGTAGTAAAATAATGACTTAAATATGGCAAAAAGAAGACAAGTTCCTTCTCCCAGGAATAATCATCTGTAATGGATTTTGTCCCAATTTCAATGATTTTCCCTCTAGGTTGTGCATGAGCGTGTGGGTGTGTGTGAGTGTGTGTGTGTGTGTGTGTGTGATTGTGTGTGTGTGTGTGTGTGTGTGTGTGTATGTGTGTTACGCTGTAGGGGGAAGGTACTGAGCTTTTGGGCTGGGCTCTTCTACCTGATGTCCCCACAGTGGACAGGCACTGTCGCTGCTGTCCTCTTGGGCATTCTCAGTGACAGCACTCAAAGACCCATCGTTGAAAAACTGAGCCATTTCCAATTATTTGACTTTCATCATTCAAGTGATAAATACATCTGTACCACAAATCTGTTTCTTTCTGTCTGATTCCTACAAGTTTCACCACTTGAACACTTTAATTCAGGGACATTCCCCTTGTAATGATGGCGTCAGAAGTGCTTGACAATCAAAGTAGTGATGAGGCCCTTGGTGGAGGGACTATGGGCTCCTGAAAGACCACATGAAGGAGCTCAGTATCTAATCTGAAGATGCACTCAGCACTGTCATGTGAAGAAATCTATGGCAACAAGACAGCATAATTTGGGCAGTTATTTGGTAATTCAGCATAAGGGAATATAACTAGAACATTTTGAAATCAGCAAACAAACATCCATAGTTATCAGCCTAGAACATAGAGAAAATGACCAAAGAAGCACTTGGTTTCCTCAGTCAATAGGGTACGAGGTACTTGATCTCAGGGTCATGAGTTTGAGCTCCACATGGAACACAGAGTTGATGTAGGAAACAAAAGAAAACAACAGGGCTTGCACATGACCTAAATCAATTGGGCCTGGACAATAGAGCTGGTCGGTGGTGGGCTGGATTCTCTCTCCTGTTCATTCAGCCACTGGGCCCTGAGCACTCAGGTGGTGCCAGTCCTTATCAGGCAAACAGTTTCTCCCTCTTGGAGCTCAGGGTTTAGAGGGGCAGATGGACAAACATGACTGACAAGATGAATGAAAGGAGCATCAGCTCCATGAGACAAGAGTAATGGACTAAACTGGGTCCTGAACTCCACCAGTGGAGGTATCCAACAAGGCTATGCTGAGATGACATTGAGAATTCCTGTGGCAGGAAGAGAAGAAGGCAGCCCTGCACAAATACCATTGTATTTAGCCCGGAAGAGGGTACCATGGTGCAGAGCACTGGAAGCAGAACATGATGTTCCCAGAGTGGGGGTTAGATAGGAGGCCAGAGTGCTAGAAAGGAGGATGCTGAAGGGGGGAGCAGGGGAAAGGGAGGAGGACCATGGCCTGGGGCAGGTGGACAGTACCACTACCCTGCTCCTAGTGCTGTTTGACCACATTACCCCACAGTCGGGGGCTTAACCAGCAAACACTGTCTCACAGTCTCAGAGGAGACTTTAAGTTCAACAATCTAGCAGTGCTCAGCTAGGGGCTATTGCCAGAGCCTCTCAGCACTTTGGGGCTGTTGACAACACCAAGTCACGTCCTGCTTCACTGATAACCTGAGCTCACTTTGGGTGTTGGCAGGATTCTGTCCATCTCAAAAGGCCGGAGTTCTCCTGTCTGTTGTTGGCCCTCATTGCTACGTCACCTGCCCATGTGTGTGTCAAGGTTCAACATAGGGGCTTGAATTCCAGGGTCAGGATCTGAGAGAGAACACGGGTCAGAGGCAGCACAGAGATGGGCAATGAGCTTTTAGAATTAAATCTCAGACGGGGCTTTTGGGTCATGGGGCCATGTTCTGTGGAATGGAAGGAATCACTAAGTACAGACCACACTTCAAGGGGCAGGGATACACAAAGTTGTTTAAACAATATATGAGATTTCAGGGAACCACTGGGAGGAGAATGTGAAGACCCCTGTAGGGTCAGTGCCTTGCCCAGAATGACAGACTTGTAAGAAGGCTGAACCAGGCATGAATCCAGCTCTTTGTGAGTGTCCTCAAGGTTCAGGCCCTGGATGTACCTAGCCCTTCACTGGAGGGCTCTGGAGAAAAGTCGTGTTGAAGGCAGGGGCTACAGACATGGAGATGGTTTCAGGGTGAGAGGGAGCATTGATACCATAGACAGGAGGCATTCCAGGAAGTTCTTGTCTGAGGGGGAGCCCAGCTAATGACAATCCACTGCGTGGACCCCTATCCACATGACGCCCATTGGAAAGGAGGTGATAGGTCTCAGCACTGGATATGCAGTCTGTAGTGGTAAGGCTGGATTCTGTCCATCAAACCCCAAGGCTCCAATTCCCTCTTTAGGGTTTGCTTTGAAAATTAGAAAGCCTAAGGTCTTGAGAAATAATGGCCCACCCCTCTGTAGACGGTCTATCATCATCTGGGACACCAGAATGTGAGCACTGATGAACAGATGAGTGCCCAGAGGAGTGACTGTACACACACACACACACACACACACACACACACACACACACTCAACCCATTAGGGACTGTAGGGTGAGAAGAAAGAGAAAGTGAGAAGAGGAGGAAAAGGTGCTTGGAGTTATTTCCTACCTGTGACACCACTCCTCCCATAACATAGATATTATTCTACATATGCCCATGGAAATCTGGAGGTAGGCCATGCTAGAATCATCCGTATTGAACAGACAAGACACAGACCACCCCTGACAGGTATAATGGCATATCCAGGGTCAAGGTAAGAGTAGAGAGATGTGTCTGAATCCAGGTGGAGTCCTGGCTCCACTCAGCCCTACCTTGGGGGTCTGTGGAGAGGGGTGTGTTGGTGACCCTGTGTATAGATGTGGTCTCGCGTGCAGAAAGGGGATGAGTAGATGGCAGCCCTGATCACTGTCTGTGTAGGTTATAATATCCAAGATGAACATGGGTAGGTGATCTCAGGCAGTGAAGTCACTTCCTTGACCACAGACCCCAACAGAATTTGGAACCCCGCAACCAGGCACCCACATTCTAGTGTAGTCCAGTACCAGACACTTGGCTGGAGACATCTGATATGGAAAGATGTTCTCTTGCTTTGTGCCTACTTCCTGGGTCTCTGGCTTCCAGGAAGCCCAGGGGAATTGTTTTTTCTCTTGCTGCAGACATTAGCTCAAACTTCATCCCAGCACCTCAGGGCATTTGGCAGGAGGTTCCATAAGGTAATACAAAAGAGCCTAGGCCAGGCCAAGACACCCCTCTGAGCCATCCTAGGGCAGCCCCATCCCCTCCTCTTGATTTTTGGGTAACGAGGGATATGTGGGGGTTTCTGTCACTGGCTGGAGGAGGTTTCAGGACAGTGGAAACCCTGGTGATCCCTTTATGTTCACCCCAATGTCATGGTGGGCAGGATGGAAAGACGATTGTGAGGTGTGTCTTACCTGTGCCAGAGCACATCCAAGGCCCTGAAGCTGTGTCACGTTTCTATCCTTGGTGAAGATGTGTGCATACTGGGGAGTGTTCCACCTTGAAGGGAGTGCCCTGTGTTGGAGAACCAGCAAATGGAGCCAGAAAGGGCATGGAGACCTCCTACCTGGCGTCTGGGCACTGTCTTTATAGAGCTCCACACAGGAGATGGGGCAGGAGCTGAATGACGAGGACCTCTGCTCTACCACCTTGAAGGACAAGAAGGTGCCCCACACTGCAAACAGAGTCCAGCACTGGCCCAGGGTGAGTGCAGGTGCTGGGGAGAACCAACCCTCAGGGTCCCAAAGCAAAAAAAAATATGTCCCAAGTGCCAGAGCCAGCCTACTATTGCCCTGGGCTCCCTCCTAAAGTCCTGAACCCACATCAATCTGCATCCCCATCATCTCCCCAAACTTGCCTCCATGGCTCTGTCCCTGTCTTGGCCAAATCTAGTGTCACTGTCCACATAGTCGTAGGAATATCAGAAAAGGGACTCTAAATGCTTTCTCATCCCATTCATCGAGAATCCTTTTGCCCTCTGTTATGCATTTCCCTAAGTTGTGATGCCAGCTGTTCCCATTGTCTTGACAGTCCTTCCCCAAGTTCTGCAAGTCTTGCACATTCTCATGGTGAGTTGGGAGACTTTACCCAAAGGAACAGGGGGCCCATGGTACTGACTCCTGCTCTGCCTTTTGGTTGTGAGGGAACACATCCTTGGGGGCCCTCCAGGGTCAGGAGAAGGGATCTCATTGTGCTGCACAACATTGCAGAAGGCCAGTCATTTATCACAGACATTGAGCCCTTCACTGATGCAAGACTTTGATGGGATTTGCTTCTGTGGCTGACTCCCATTGCTGCACTAAACATCCTACATGCCCTAACATTCCTGAGCTGTCTCACCTAAGAAAATGTCTCTGTGCTCTCATCTCAAGAATGGGATATGTTATTAGAAATCACAGGATCAATGCCGTTCATGCAGGGAGGTGCTATCAATACTCAGCTCACAATCTGACCTGAGATACTATCAAGTTCAGGCTTCACTTACTTCACTTCTTTGTATGGATGCCAAGAACATTTTTTTTCTTTTCATTAAAGATTTATTAATTCATTGGTTGATTGACGCATTGGAAAAAGATAGGGGGAGACTGTGGATAAGCAGAGGGAGAGACAGAATCTTCACGAACACTCTGCCCTCAGTATGCAGCCCTAAGAGGAGCTTGATCTCAGGACATTAAGATAATGACCTGAGCTAAAACCATGACTCTTAGAATTCAGCCAAGGAACCACCCAGTCACCTGATTGCTTTTATGACTGTGGCCCACTAGTTCCACCTCTTGCCATAAGTCACTGGGATCTTGGGATTTGGTCTGAGCTCCAATCCTAACCCTCGTGGTGACCATAGCACTGTCTCATGACTCCTCTGTTTCACCTCAGGGGAAAAATGGCTCTCCTTTGAAGAGGAGAGAGACCCAGATGCTATGGACCAATGGGGCCAAACTGCTAAAGAAGCAAATACATCTGGAGCCTGCTCCCTTAGGAGGAAACCTCAGCTATGTCAACATATTTGTGGGCTCATACCGAGACTTTGCCACCACCCAAGAGGTACTGGACCTCCTGTTTGCAAGGTCAGCACCCTGCGCCTAACTGCCCAGCAGCATTTGGCCACGGCCTCATTGTGAGATTTAGGAATGTCCCCAAACGTCCCTAGCCTCGGTTTTCTCCTCTGACTGGGGCAGAGTTATTTTAGGGACTCAGTGGGGTCTTGAAATGAAAGTGCACCTGGGTGCCTGGGCCTGTGCAAAGGTCTATTAGCAAGCTTGTCGTTGTACTCATTTACCATTGTCCTGCTTGTCATGGTGAAGCCTCTGCCTTACCCTCACTATCACTGTAGACATATTCTGGGCTGTTTGGCCATTTAAAAAGGGTTCTGAGACTATCTGTGGTCTATGCCTGGGTGAAACCAGAGCAGTGGTCTCCGGGTGTGAGCAGGGGGTCCAGGCTCATTCAGATAACTGTGATGGGTTCGTTGGTGCCCTATCATTCAGCATGCATTCAGGAAACTCCACTCTGTGCATGTGTTCCTATAGGAGCTGACTGTGAACCCTGCACAGATCAGATAGGACCCCAAACCTCCAGACTAGTCAGGGGTCAGGCAGTGACACTGGACACTAAGAGAGGTAACATCCACGGGGCATTTCATTAGTTTCCCCCTGGCCTCCTCCAGATATGGGTGCATTTCAGGAGCAGCGGAATGTGTGAGTGAGCTTTGGCTGATGAAGGAGGGCCTTCTCTCTCCCCAAGGGCAGCCAGGGGACTTTGAGCTAGAGGGAACCTTGGACCCTCATCCCACACATCTGTGATTCTTCCTTAAGGGTGAAGGTCTGAGAGTTTCCTCTGGAGAAAGGAAGGGGCTCAGGGGAGCTGTGGGTGTGGGTGCTGTGGCAAAGCAGAGGGGGCTGGGGAACAGCTTTAGCCCCTAAGAGAATCATTCCCCTTCCCGTCCCTTCCCAGCCCTGACTCTACCCTAATCCTGGGACCCAGAAGAGAGGCTGTGGGAACCATCACACTCAGCAATCTGTTGGAACCCGCACACTGGGTGCTCAGAGGCTGCTCAGGAGACCCAGTGAGAGCTCAGGGACCAGACATTCCACACCTTGTGGGAGAATAATGTCAGTGGAAGGAGATCCACTCATGGCACGTAGTGAAAGAGGCAGCACATGGCACAGGTAGTGACATTTGAGGCATTGAGAGGGTCCTGTTAAGGACTAGCTAGAGACAGAGTCCCTTTGTTTCCTCTTTGGATGGCTCTTCACAGAGCAGTGGTATGTGCAGTGAGGGTAATTAAGAGGACAGACATCACCCCTCCCTGGGCACATGCAGTTGAATCAAGTAGCAACTCAGCAAGGAGACAGACTGGGGAGTGTGTCCAGCTCCCCTAAGAAGGAGAGATATTATAACACCATTGATCAAGGACTCACACACATAGTGGGTTTTGCCACCCTGTCATCTGTGACCAGGCTTGTCTCAGGCAGGACTGCCAGATCGCAGGTGGACAAGGATTAGATTGGCTTCTGACAGGAGCTGGAAGCCCAGGGACACAGGTTCCCACAGGGGTTCCCTGGGATACTGGTTTGGGAGGGTGGGCAGTCCTCTGACTCCGCTGCCTAACAGTCTCTTCCCAGGGCCATATCCTCTATGTTGAACACATGTCAAGGACAATAACCAGAGGATTTTGTCCAGCCCCCAGGGTTTCCCAGACTGAATATGCTGCTGGCATACCTGGGGCTCAATATGCCAGGCTCAGATTTGGATCACTGTGTCCAGCTCTTGCTCTCCCAGCTGCAAGAGCTTGAGTCCACAGATCCAGGGTCTGGGTAAGAGAAGGGCTGGGATGAGCGATGTGGGCCAGTGGAAGGTACTGTGTGGGCCACACTGAGTAGGCCTCCAAAGAGTGCAGCTGGGTTGAGAGGAGTGAGTAGTCTCAGATCCCTGTCCCCATGGTCTTTCATCAGAGAGACCAACCAGGGACTGGTTCCTGGACACAGACAACATTGAGTGGTGGGAAAAGTTTCCTTTATTTTGAAGGGACATGGGAAGTCAATCATCATGATGATACTTTCTCTTCATGGAGCTACAGCACTTGTTCCATTGCAAGATCCTGAACCACCTCAGGAAATTGGGGCAGCTCCCACTGGGTCACCCGCTGTATCTTCAGAGACAAAGCTGGCCACCCCATCCCTGCTGCTGGATCTCACCCCTCAGCAAGAGCAGTGGGGCCACCTGCCCTGTTGGGGCCAGTGTAGGTGGTAGTCAGGGCTCTAATTCACTCTCCTGAGATGAAAGAGTTGTCAGCCCCTTTTCCTGACCTGGAGGTCCAGCATGGTCCTGTCCCTGCTCCTGCGGTTCCCAAGGGGCTCGAGCCAGCACCTGTCTCAGTGGAATAACAAGCCTTAGCCCCCAAGCAGCATCTCATGCTGGCTGGAACAGGCTGGTTGGATTCCCCTTCCCTGTCCTTGCCTTTTTTGTAATTTTTGTGTTTTTTATACACCTGTATAATGGCTTCATAGATTTTGGTGATATAAATAAAGTAGAAATTGTGATCACTTAAACGTTTACTCTGATCCTTTTCAATGTTATATCGAGGTGCCTTTAAATACAGTAAGAGTGTTGCACAACTACTTACTAGTAGAACATTTCCATCACAGAGAAACCTGGGCTACTGATCACTCACTGCTCATTCCCTCATGCCAGTCCCTGCAACCACTGCTCTTCCCTCCGTCTTTGGTACTTTACCTCGTGTGGGATTTTCATGTGCCAGGAATTCTACACTATGGCCTTTTCTGTTTTGCTACAGAACATGAGAATGTTACGTATTTTTTTTCAGTTTTTTATAAAAATAACACTTTAGTACCAACGAATGTTCCTGAAAGAACAATCATCATGGAAAACTCCAAAATAAACTACTTTCATTATCTTGGTTAGTGTTCCCTTTCATAAAGGAACCCTGAATGGCAGAAACTGGGGAAATGTTTGGGTCCATTAGAAACCTTTAAATTCTTTCCTTATCCTGCATAGGCTATTTTTAAAATATTCTAGCGGACTTTTTAAAAAATATTAAAATCATATCTTAAATCATCCCATTTATTTCTAACAAGTCATGCAATTGTCAATCATTCTTTAAGTTTTAGTCACACTGTGGTTATGTAGTAAAATAATGATTCAAATATATAGAAAAGAAGACACTTCCCTTCTTCCAAGAAATAATATCACATAATGGATGGTGCCCGATTCCACGATATTCCCTCTGGTTGTGTGTGTATGTGTGTGTGTGTGTGTGTGTGTGTGTGTGTGTGTGTGTGTTTAATACTGGGTGGGAGGCAGGGAGAGTTGTAGGCTGGGTTCTTGTTCTACTTGAGGTCCCCACCGCAGATAGGCACTGTTGCTGCTGTCTCCTTGGACATTCTCAGTGACAGCACTCAAAGCCCCATCATGGAACAACTAAGCCATTTCCAATTATTTGACTCTCATCATTCAAGTGATAAGTATGCCTGTGCCATAAATCTCTTTCTGTCTTATTCCTACAAGTTTCACCACCTGAACACCTTTAGTTCAGGGACATTCCCCTTGTGCCAATGACATCATAGGGACATGACAACCCAGGGAGTGAGCGGTCCTATGGTAGAGGGACTCTGGGCTCCTGAAAGACCACATGAAGGAGATAAGCCTGCAATCTGAAGATCTACTCAGCACTGTCATGTGGGGAAATCTATGGTAACATGCTACCATATTTGGGGGAGTTATTTGGTAATTCAGCATAAGGGAATATAACTAGAACATGTTGAAAACAGCAAGCAAACTTCGATAGTTACCAGCCTAAAACCTAGAGAAAGTGACCAAAGAAGCACTTGGCTTCCTTAGTCAGTAGGGCACGAGGTACTTGATCTCAGGGTCATGAGTTTGAGCCCCACATGGAACACAGAGTTGATGTAGGAAACAAAAGAAAACAACAGGACTTACACATAACCCGAATCAATTGGGCTTGGACAATAGAGCTGAATGGTGGTGTGCTGGTGGTGCCAGTGCCTATCAGGCAACCAGTTTTTCCCTTTAGGTGATCAGGGTCTAGAGGGCAGATGGACAATCATGAACTGAAAAGGTAAATGAAAAGAACATTTGCTCAGGGGCACCTGGGTGGCTCAGTGGGTTAAAGCCTCTGCCTTCGGCTCAGGTCATGATCCCAAGGTCCTGGCACCGAGCCCCACATCGGGCTCTCTGCTCAGCAGGGAGCCTGCTTCCTCCTCTCTCTCCGCCTGCCTCTCTGCCTACTTGTGATCTCTGTCTGTCAAATAAATAAATAAAATCTGGTAGATGGAGAGGAGAAGGGAGTTGAGGGAAATTGGAAGGGGAGGTGAACCATGAGAGACAATGGACTCTGAAAAACAACCTGAGGGTTTTGAAGGGGCGGGGGGTGGGAGGTTGGGGGAACCAGATGGTGGGTATTAAGGAGGGCACAGATTGCATGGAGCACTGGGTGTGGTGAAAAAACAATGAATACTGTTACGCTGAAAATAAAGAAAAAATTTAAAAAAATAAAATCTTTAAAAAAAAAAGAAAAGAAAAGAACATTTGCTCTATAAGAAAAGACCAAGGGACTTCAACTGGGTCCTGAGCTCGTCCAGGTGAGTGGCCTGACAAGGTTGTGCTAAGGTGACATTGAGAGTTCCTGTGGCAGGAAAAGAAGGAGAGAGGCCTGCACAAATCTGAGTGTATTTAAATGGCAGAGGGTACCATAGTGCAGAGGATAAGAAGCAGAACATTATGTTCTCAGAGTTGGGGTTAGAAAAGGGGCCAGAGTGATTGGAGGAAGATGAACGTGGGAGTAGAGAGGAAAGGGAGGAGGGCCATGGCCTGGGGCAGGTGGACACTACCAGCGCCCTGCTCCTCGTGCTGTGTGACCACATTACCCCACACTCAGTGGCTTAACCAACAAATACTCTCTCACATTCTCTGAGGAGTCTTTAAGTACAGGAATCCAGGAGGGCTTACCTAGGGGTTCCTGCCAGAGCCCCTCAGAACTTTGGGGCTATCGATAACATCAATGCAGGATCTGCTTCACTGAGAATCTGAGCTCACATAGTGGTTTTGGCAGGATTCCATCTATCTCAAAAGGCGTGAGTTCTTTGGTCTGTTTTTGGCCCTCCTTGTTAGGTCCCGGGCCCATGTGTGTTTCAAGGTTCAGCATAGGGACTTGTACTCCAGGATGATGATCTGAGAGAGAACACAGGACAGAGACAGCAATGGGGATGGGCAATGAGCTTTTAGAACTAAATCTCAGATGGGGCTTTTGGATCATGGGGCCATGTTCTGTGGAATGGAAGGAATCATTAAATCCAGACCACACTCCAATGGACAGGGTTACACAAAGATGATAAAAAAGGATATGAGATTTCAGGGAACCACTGGGAGAAGGTGAAGACTGCTGCATGGTTAGTGCCTTGCCCAGAATCACAGACTTGTAAGAAGGATGAACCAAGTATGAACCCAGCTCTTTGTGAGTGTCCTCAAATTTGGGGCCCTGCATGTCCCTAGGACTCACTGGAGGGCTCTGGAAAATGTTGTGTTGACGGCAGGGGCTACAGACATGGAGATAGTTTCAGGGTGAGGAAGGGCATTGATATCATAGGCAGGAGGCATTCCAGGAAGTTCTTGTCTGAGGGGGAGCCCAGGTCATGACAACCCACTGAGTGGACCCCTATCCACATCACACCCATTGGGAAGGATTTAATAGCTCTCAGGACAGGATATGAAGTCTCTAGTGGTAAGGGTGGATTCTGACCATCAAGCGCCAAAGCTCCAGTCCCTTCTTCAGGGTTTGCTTTGAAAATTAGAAAGCCTAAGGTCTTGGGAAAGTATGGCCCACCCCTCTGTAGATGGGGCTGGTGCCTTCTCGGACGCCAGAATATGAGCACTGATGAACAGATGTGTGCCCACAGGAGCGACTGTGCATGCACTCACACACACACACACACACACACACACACACACACACACTTTCACACAACATTAGGGACTGTAGGGTGGGATCTGATGAGTAACAGACTCAGAGAAATTGAGAAGAGGAGGAAAATGTGCTTGGAGGTATTTCCTACGTATGACACCACTCCTCCAATATCATATATATTATTCCACATATGCTACTGGAGATGTGGAGGAAGTCCATGCTACAATCATCTGTATTTTACAGACAAGATGCAGACCACCCTTGTTAGGCATAATGGCTTATCCAGGGTCAGAAACAGGTAAGAGTAGAGATTTGTGTCTGAAGCCAGGATGCAATCAGCCCTTCCTTGGGGGCCTGTGGAGATGTGTGTGTTGGTGTCACTGTGTACAGATGTGGCCTTGAATGCAGAAAGGAGATGAGAAGACAGCAGCGCTGAGTCCTGTTTCTGTAGGTGATAATCCAGGGTAGAATTGGGTAGGTGATCTCAGGCAGTGGAGTCAATTCCTTGACCGCAGACCCCAATAGAATTTGGAACACTGCAACCAGGTGCACATTCTAGTGTAGTCCAATACCAGAGTTACTGGACTGGAGACATCTGATACAAAAAGATGTACTCTTCCTTTTTGCCAACACAATGTGTTTCTGGCTTCCAGAATCCTCAGGGGAATAGCTTTTTCACATGCTGTAAACATTGCCAAAAACCTTGCCCCTTACGCCTCATTGCATTTGGTGGGAGGTTCCCTTAGGATTTACAAGAGCAGGGCTCTGTATGGATGCCTGAATATCTAACCTAGGGTTAGGATAAGGGCCTAGAGGCATGGCATATCCGATCTGCTGACTCTGGGGCCAGTTGTCATGGTGGCAGATTGGAGGATGGGACTAGGTTGTGTCAAACTGTGCATGAACGTCCAGGGTTGAGTACAAAAGTGGGGTAGCATCGGGGGCAGTGCATGTTTCTCCTAATCTGGGGGTTTTGTGCAGCTCATAGCACACGGTTTCCTTCTGGAGGGCAGGGAGAGGCCTGTGGTGTGAGTCCTGAGTCCCCAACCTGGGAGGCTTGTGGGCCAGGACTCTGGGAAACGACATCTGAAAATCCAAGTTAGGGTTTGGGCTAAGACCTAGGGCATGGCAGGTCCTATCTGCAGATGCTGAGGCGACTTCCCCAGTAACTGAAGTTACGACGAGTGTCAGGATTTCACTCAGACTAGAATTTATGAACACTAGGGCCACCGTATGTGGAGGTGGCCTCCTGATAACATGGAGGTTTCTCCTGCTCAGGGGGTTTTGTGCAGTTCCAAATAGTAAGATTTCATTATGACGGACTGGTGGAGTCTTGTTGTGTGTCGCAGAGTCCCCCAAATAGAGGGATTCACGAGCAGGGCTCTGGATATGGATGCCTGAAAACCCAACCTAGGGTTAGCATTAGGGACTAGAGGCATGGAAGGTCTGATCTGCTGACTCTCAGACCAATGACATGGGTAGCTGACTTGAGTTCGGGGCTCAGGCTGAGGGTCAGAATGTATATTAGTGTCCAGGGACAGGTTGCTTAAATGGGGGTGGCCTCGTTGGTCGTGCAGGTTTCTCCATTTCTCCTAATCTGGGGATTTTGTGCAGCTCCATAGAGCACGGTTTCCTTCTGGAGGGCAGGAAGAGTCCTATGGTATAGGTCCGGATTTCTCTATTGGAGGGCTTGTAGGCCAGGACTCTTGGGACGGAAGTCTGAAATCCCAAGCTAGGGTTAAGTTTGGGGCCTAGGGCATGGCCATCCCAATCTGCAGAGGTTGAGGCAAACTCCCTGGGATGCGAGTATATTGCGAGTTTCGGGCATTCACTCAGGCTGGAGTTTGCGTCCATGATTTCTGCCAAATATAGAGGCAGACTAATATAACCTTGGAGGTTACGAAAGCCCTGGAGATTTTGAACACCTCCAGTTAGTAAGATTTATTCTGCGGGACAGGAGGAGTCCTGTTTTATGACTCAGGGGTCACCCACATGGAGGGATTTGAGCCAAGGCTCTTGGTTTGGATTCCTGAAAACCCAACCTAGGGTTAGGATTAGGTCCTAGGTGCATGGCATGCCCAATCAGCTGTCTCTGGAGGGAACAACCTGGGGGACTCAGCTGTAAATGGAGCACAGGGTGAAGATCACTACACACATTTGTGTCCAGTGAGTTCTCAGAAAGAGGGTGTGGCCTCGGCTATGCTGGTGTCTCCAGCTCTCAGGGTTTTACAGAGCTCCAAACTGCTAGAAATCCTTTTTGGAGGACAGGAGGAATTCCGTTTTCTGGCTCGGGGATATCCCATATGGAGGGATTCGAGACCAGGCCACTGTGGACAGATGTATGAAAACACAATCTAGGGTGAGAATGAGGGCCTAGGGGCAGGGCAGGTCTGATCTGCTGGCTCTTGGGCTAGCCACGTGGGTGGCAGAGTGGAGGTCGTGGCTCAGGATGAATGACAGGATGTGTATTAGTGTCCAAGACTGGCTTCTGTAAATGGGAGTGGCCTCAGAGGCCATGCATATTTCTCCTAATCAGGGGGTTTTGTGCAGCTCCATAGGGCACGGTTTCCTTCTGAAGGGCAGGAAGAGTCCTGTAGTTATAGCTCCTGAGGCCCCAGTCTGGAAGGCTTGAGGGCCAGGACTCTGAGGGAAGAAGTCTGAAAACCTGAGTTAGGGTTAGAGTTAGGGCCCAGGGCATGGCAAGCCCAATCTGAAGATGCTAGGGCGAGAACCCCAGGATGTGAAGTTAGGGCAAGTGTCAGGCATTTGCTTAGACTACAATTTGTGACCACTAGGGTCACCATATGTTGAGGTGGCCTCCTGAGGACATGGAGGTTTCTGCCACTCTGGGGGTTTTGTGTAGTTACAAAAGCAAGGTTTCATTCTGGAAGACAGTTGGAGTGCTGCTGTTTGACTCTAGGGTACGCCATATGGAGGGATTCGAGAGCAGGCCTCTGGGCATGGATGCCTGAAAACTAAACCTAGGGTTAGGGTTAAGTCCTAGGGGCAAGGCAGGTCCAATCTGCTCCTCTCGTGCCAGCTACCTGGGTGTCTGTCTGGAGGTAGGACTCAGGTTGAAGGACATAATTGTATTAGTGTCCAGCACTGGCTTTCGTAAATGGGGGTGACTTGGTGTCTCATGCAGCTGTCTCATAATCTGTGGGTTTTGTGCAGCTCCATAGGGCACGTTTTCCTTCTGGTAGGCAGGCAGAGTCCTGTGTTGTGACTCCAGTGTTCCCTATCTGGAGGTCTTGTGGATCTGGACTCTGAGGACAGAATTATGAAATCCCAAACTACGGCAAGGGTTAGAGACTAGCACATGGCAGGCCCAATCTGAAGACACTGAGGCAAGCTCCCTGGGATGTAAATTTAGGTCGGGTGTCAGGCGTTCCCCCAGGCTGAAATTTGTGTCCATGTGTTCTGCCAAATATGGGGGAAGCCTCATGTGGCCATGGAGTTTACTACAGCCCTGCCGGTTTTATGCAGCTCCAATTAGCAAGATTTATTTTACGGGACAGGAGGAGTCCTGTTTTATGGCTCAGGTGTCCACCATAAGGAGGGATTCACGAACAGGGTTCTGGGTATAGATGCCAGACAACCCAACCTAAGGTTAGGATTAGGGCCTAGGGGCATGGCTGGTCCAATCTCCTGGCTCTGGGGCCAGCTGTCCCAGTGGCTGATTGGAGAATGGGACTCAGGTTGTCAGACTGCGAATTAGTGTCCACAGTGGTGTAAAAACCTGGGTGGCATCAGGGGTCATGCACATTTCTTTAATCATAGGGTTTTGTGCAACTCCATAGGGCACAGTTTCCTTCTAGAGGGCAGGCTGAGTCATATGGTGTGGTTCTTGAGTTCTCTATCTGGGGGACTTGTGGGCCAGGACTCTTGGGACGGAAGTCTGAAAACCCAAACTAGGGTTATGGTTAGGGCCTAGGGCATGGTTGGCTCGAACTGCAGATGCTGAGGCAAGCTCCATGGATTGTGAATTTAGGGTGAGTGTCAGGTGTTCACTCAGGCTGGACTTTGTGGCCATGTGTACTGCCAAATATGGAGGTGGCCTCATGTGCCCAGGGAGGTTACTACAGCTATGGTGATTTTGCACAGCTCCAATTAGCAAAGTTTCATTCTGTGGGACAGGAGGAGTTTTGTATTATGACTCAGGGGTCATCCATATGCAGAGATTTGAGCCAAGTCTCTGGGTATGGATTCCTGAAAACCAAATCTAGGGTTAGGATTAGGGCCTGGGACATGGCATGCCTGATCAGCTGTCTCTGGAACGAGCTACCTCAGAGACTGGGTTGTAAATGCAGCTCAGGCTGAGGTTCACAAATCGGCTTGCGTCCAGTTAGTCCTCCAAAATTCGGGATGGCCTAGGCCATGCCGATGTCTCTTACTCTGAGAATTTTACACAGCTGCAAACCACAGGAATTCCCTTAGGAAGGCAGGAGAAGTCCTGTTTTCTTGTTCAGGGACCTCCCATATGGAGGGATGTGAAAGTAGACCACTGGGGACAGATATCTGAAAACACAGCTTGGGTTAGAATTGGGGACTAGGGGCAGGATAGGTCTGATCTGCTGTCTCTTGGGCTAGCTACATGGGTGGCAAAATGGAGGTCCTGTCTCAGGATGAGGGACAGAATGTGTATTAGCGTCCAGGGAGGGCTTCTTAAGTGGGGGTGGCCTCAGAGCCCATGCATGTTTCTCCTAATCTGGGGGGCTTTGTACAGCACCATAGGGCATGGCTTCCTTCTGGAGGGCAGAGAGAGTCCCGTATGGCTCCTGAGTCCCCAGTCTGGAAGGCTTGTGAGCCAGAACTCTGGGGAAAAAAGTCTGAAAACCCAAGCTAGGGTTTGGGACAGGTCCTAGGGCATGGCAGGCCAGATCTGCAGATGCTATGTTGTGCTCCTCAGGATCTGATCTTAGGGCAAATATCAGGCATTTGCTCAGACTGAAATTTGTGACCACTAGGGCCGCTGGAAGTTGAGGTGGCCTCCTGAGGACATGGAGGTTTCTCCCACATTGGGGGTTTTGCACAATGCCGAATAGCATGGTTTCATTCTGGAGTACGAGTGGAGTCTTCTTGTATGGATCTAGGGTACCCCATTTGGAGGGATTCACGAGCAGGGGTCTGGGGATGCATGCCTTAAAAACACAACATACAGTTTGAGATCGGGCGTAGGGACATACCAAGTCCAATATGCCAACTCAGGCTTGTGGAAAAGGACTCTGAGGACAGAAATCTGAAAACCCAAGCTAGGTCTAGGGTTTCAGCCTAGGATATCACAGGCCCAATGTACAGACACTGAGGCAAGCTCCCTGGGAATCGAGGTTAAAGCGTGTGTCAGGAGGTCACTCAGGCTGAAGTTTGTATCCATGTGATCCACCAAATGTGGGGGTGGCCTCACAGGGTCATGGAGTTTGCTCCCGCTCTGGGGTTTTTGCACAGTTCCAAATAGTTTGGTCTATTCTGGGGGATAGGTGGTGTCCTGTTTTATGGCTCATGGGTCCCCCATATGGAGGGATTGGAGAGCAGGGTTCTGAGTATGGATACCTGAAGACCCAAACTATGTTTAAGGTTAGGCCCTAGTGGTATGGCAAACCTTAGATCCTGGCTCTGGGCTGAGCTACCCATGGGGCTGTGTTGAAAATGGGGCTCCGACTAAGGGTCACAATGGGTGTTTGTATCCTGGGAGGCCTGTAAAATTGGGCATGGCTTCAGTGGCAATGCAGCTTTCTTCTAACTCGGAGGGTTATGCAGACCTTCAAAAAGCAAGGATACCTTCTGGGGGGCAGAAGAAGTTCTGTTCTATTTCTCAGCGGTACCCTGTGTGGTGGGATTTGAGAGGAGGGCTCTGGGTATGGATGTCTGCTAACCCAACCCAGGTTTAGCATAAGGGCCTAGGGGCATGGCAGGTCCGATCTCCTGGCTTTGGGGTCAGATATCTCTGTGACTGCTTGGAGGACGGGACTCAGGTGTGTCACACTGCACAGTAGCATCCAGGGTGACATACACAAGTTCGTGGCATTGGGGGTGGTGCATGTTTCCAATAATCTAGGGGTTTTGGGCAGCTCCATAGGGCACGGTTTCAATCTGGAGGGCAGGGAGAGTCCTTCTGTGGCTGTGGCGTCCCCAATCTGGAGGACTTGTGTTTCAGGACTCTGAGGATGGAAGTTTGAACCCAAGCTAGGTTTATGGTTAGTGTCTAGGGCATGGATCACCGATCTGCAGATGCTGAGGCAAGGTCCCAGATTCTGAAGTTAGGGCGAGTGTTAGGTATTCGCCCAGACTTGAATTTGTGTCCACTAGGGTCGTCACATGTGTGGGTGGCCTCCTGGGGCTATGGGGTTTTCTTCTGCTCCTGGGGTTTTGTGAAGCCCTAAATAATATGGTTTCATTCTGGGGGACAGGTGGAGTCCTATGTATGCCCTAGGGTCGCCCATATGGAGTGATTCGAGAGCAGGGAACTGGGTATGTATGCCAGAACACTCAAACTAGGGTTCGTGGTAGGGCCTGGGGGCATGGAAAGTCCAAAGGATTCCCACTGGCGCCAGCTACTTGGTGGTTGACTGGAGGTCAGTGCTCTGGTTGAGGGCAGAATGTGTATTAGTGTCCAAGGCCGAATATCATCAATGGGGTGTCTTCAGGGTTTCATGCATCTTTCTCATAATAGGGGGGTCACCTGCAACTCAATAAGGCACATTTTCCATCTGGAGGGCAGGCACAGTCCTGGGGTGTGGCTCAGTGTTCCCTATCTGGAGGGCTTGTGGACCAGGACGTTGAGGATGGAATTCTGAGAACCCAAGTTAGGACTAAGGTTAGGGCCTGTGGAATGGAAGGCGAGTGTCAGTATGTTGCACAGGCTGAAGTTTCTGTCCATGAGTTCTGTGACTCATAGGTGGCCTCATGGTGGTATGGAGATTCCTCTCACTCTGGGGATTTCACAGTTCCAAATAGCTTGGTTTACGTGGACTGCAGGTTGTGTCCTGGTTGATGGCTCAGGGGTCCCCCATATTGAAAGATTCGATAGCAGGGCTCTACCTATGGGTGCCTGGAAACCCCACCTAGTATTACCACTGCAGCCTAGGAGCATGGCAGATTCGATCTGGTGGCTCTGGGTCCAACTACACAGGGGGCTGAGTTGAAATGGAGTTTCATGCTGATGGGTCACAATGCGGGTTTGTGTCCAGGGAGACCTTGGTATGTGGCGGTGGCTCAGGGGCCATGTAGGAATATCTCCTGCCCTGAGCGTTTGACATAGCTCCAAAGAGCAAGGTGTCCTTCTGGGGACAGGAGGTGTTCTGTTTTGTGGCTCAGGGATCCCTCCTATGTAGGTATTTGAGACAAGGCCTCTAGGGACAGATGCCTGAAATCCTAAAATAGGGTTCATATTAGGGTTTGGGGGAATGTCAGGTTCAATCTTATGTCTCTAGGGCCATTTACCTGGGTGTCTGACTGGAGGTAGGTGCTCAGGGTGGACAGACTGCATATTTTGTCCAGAGCAGCCTACGAAATTGGGGTGGTGTCAGATGTCTTGCAGGTTTCTCCGAATCAGGAGGATTTAGGCAACTGTGACGGGCAGATTTTCCTTTGAGTGGGCAGGGCAGTCCTGCAATGTGGCTCTGGAAGCCCCATCCTGGAGGGTGTGTGGGCCAGAGCTCTGGGGACAGAAGTCTGAAAATACAAACTCGGGATAGGGTTAGGGCAGAGGTTATGGCAGGCCAATCTGCATACCCTGAGGGCAGCTCTTCGGCATCTGAACTTAGGTGTAGGTGAGGCAGTAACTCAGGCTTTTGTGTAGGGGTTGTGTGTCTAGGGTGGCCGTGGAATGTAGGGTTGGCCTCAGGTGGCCATGGAAGTATCTCCCTCTCTGGGGATTCTGCCCAGCTCCCAATAGTATAGTGTCGTTCTGGGGGAAGGGAAGAGTCCTGTTTTCTGTGTCAGTTGTCCCCCAAAAACAGGGATTCCAGAGACAGGCTTTGGTTCGGGCGCCTGGAAAATCCCACTGTGGGTTAGGATTTAGGCCTAGGGGCATGGCAGGCCCGATATGCGGGCACCTGGTACAGCTACCAAGGGGGCTTATTTGAAAATGGACTCAGGCTGATGGTACAATGCGTGTTTCTGCCCAAGGTGGCCCTCAAGAGTGGACTTGGCCTCATGGGACATGCAGGTTTCTCCTACTTTGAGGGTTTGACACCCATCTCAACAGCAAGGTTTCCTGCCATGGGGAATAAGGAGTTTTGTTTTGTGCATCAGGTCTCCCATATGCAGGAATTTGAGATAAGGTCTGGAGACAGATGCCTAAAACCCAGGTTGGGTAGAGATGACATCCTGGAGCCATGGCATGTCCAATCTGCTGGATATGCGGCCAGCTGTCTAGGTGGCTGAGGGGAGGTCTGGGCTCAGGCTGTGTCAGACAGAGCAATATTGCACAGGGCGGCCTATGTAATTGGGATGCCGTCGTGGGCCGTGCAGGTTGATCCTCATTGGGGTTTTTGGGCAACCCCTAGGGTACTTTTTCCTTCTGGTGGGGAGGCAGAGTGCTGCTTTCTGCCTCCATAATTCCCAATCTGAAGGACTTGTGGGCCAGGAGTCTGAGGGTGGAAGTCTGAATACACAATCTAGGTTTGGTTTAGGGCCCAGGGCACAGCAGGCCCAATCTACAGAACTGAATCGAGATCTCCAGCATCTCAAGTCAGCGACTGTCAGAAGTTCGCTCAGGCTGGAGTTTGTGACCATGATGGCCGCCTAATGGAGGGGTTGCCTCATGAGGCCATGGAGGTTTTCCCAATCTGGGTGTTGTGAGCTGTTCCAAACAGCAATGTTTCCTTCTGCGGGACAGAGGGATTCCTGTTTGATGGCTCAAGGGTGCCCCATACAGAATGATTCGCGAGCAGGGCTCTAGGTATGGATGCCTGGAAACCCCACCTCACATTCTCATTGGCGCCTAGAAACAAGGCAGGTTCTATCTGCTCCCTCTGGGGTAAACCTCCCAGTGTGCTGAGTTGACATGGAGTCTCATGCTGATGGGTCCCAATGTGGGTTTGTGTCGAGGAAGACCTTGGATTTGGTGGTGGCTCAAGGGCCAGGGATGATTCTCCTACCCTGAGTGTTTTTCACAGCTCCAAATAGCAAGTTTCCATTTGGGGACAGGAGGTGTTCTGTTTTATGCCTCAGGGACCCCCATATGTTGGTATTCGAGACCACGCCTCTGGGGACAGATGGCTGAAAACCTAAGCTGGGGTTCATATTAGGGCCTAGGGGCATGTCAGGTTCATACTTCTGTCTCCGGCGCCATCTACCTGGGAGTCTGACTGGAGGCCGGTACACAGGTTGTGTCGGACTATGAATTTTGTTCAGGGCGCCCTACAAAACTGTGTTGGTGTCGGGGCCTAGCAGTTTCTCCCAATATTGAGGTTTCTTGAAGCTTTAAAAGGCCCACCTTCCTCCTAGAGGGCAGACACAGTCCTGTGGTGTGGCTATGGATTACCCAGGCTGGAGTGTTTTTGGGGAAGAACTCTGGGGACAGAAGTCTGAAAAAACCAACTAGCTTTAGGATTAGGGCCGAGGTTAAGGCAGGCCTGATCTGCTGACCCTGAGGAGAGTTTTTTTGATTAGTAATTAGGACACTGGTGAGGTGGAAACTCAGGCTTTTGCCCCTGGTTTTTGTGTCTAGGATGGCTGCGGAATGTAGGAGGGGCCTCATGGGGACATGGAAGATTCTCCGGCTTTGGGGGTTTTGCAGAGCTCCAAATAGCATGGTGTCATTGTGGAGGAAAGGAGGAATCTTGTTTTCTGATTCAGGGGTCCCCATAAGGAGGGATTTGAGAACAGGGGTTTGTGTATGGGTGCCTGGATACCCAACCTTGGGTTAGGATTTGGGCCTAGGGTCACGGCAGGTCTCATATGCTGGATCTATGTCAAGCTATGGAGGGGGCTTAGTTGAGAACGTGGCTCAGGCTGAGGGTCACAAGGCGGGTTTGTACCCATGATGGCCCTCATGTATGAGCGGGGCCTCATGATGCAGACAGGTTTCTCCTACTCTGAGGGTTTCACACACATCCCAATCACAAGATTTCCTGCTGTGGGGCAGGAGGACTTCTATTTTGTGGATCATGTTCCCCATATGCAGGGATTTGAGCACAGGCCTCTGGAGACAGATGCCTAGAAACACATGTTGGGTAGAGTTGATGGCCTAGGGGCATGGCAGGTCTGATCTCGTGGATTGGTGGCCAGCTAACTTGGTGGCTGACAGGAGGCAGGGGATCAGGCTGAGGCAGACAGAACATTAGTGCACAGGGCTGCCTATGAAATTGCAGTGCCGTCGAGGGCCCTGCGAGCTGATCCTCATTTGGGGCTTTTGTGCAGTCCCATAGGCCACTTTTGTCCTCTGAAAGCAGGCAGAGTGCTGTGTTGGGGCTCTAGAATTCCCAATGTGGAGTGTTTGTGCACCAGGACTCTGGGGACAGAAGACTGAAAACACAAGCTAGGATTAGGGTTTGGGCCTAGGGCACCGCAGGCCCGATCTGCAGAGGCTGAGGCGAGATCACTAGCATCTGAAATAAGAGGGAGTGTCAGATGTCTGCTCAGGCTGGGGTTTGTGTCCATGAGTGTCGCCTGATGTAGGGCTGGCTTTCAGGCCATGGAGGTTTCCCCTATCTGGGTGTTGGGTGCAGCTGCAAACAGCAAGGTTTCTTCTTCAGGACAGGGGGAGTGGTGTTTGATGGCTCAAGGGAACCCTGCATGGAAAGATTTGAGAGCAGGCTCTATGTATGAAGCCCCAAAAGCCCCACCTAGGGTTTCCATTGGAGACGAAGGACATGGTAGGTCCTATCCGCTGGCTCTAGGCCAATCTACCTGTGTGCTCAATTGAAAACGAGTCTCATGCTGAGGGTCACAATGCGGGTTTCTGTCCAGGGCGGCCTTTGAAAGTGGCGGTGGCATCGGGGGCCATGCAGGATTCTACTACCCTGAAAGTTTGACACAGCTCCAAATAGAAATATTTCCTTCTGGGGACGAGAGGTGCTGTGTTCTGTGGCTCAGAGATCCCCCAAATGATGGTATTTGAGACGAGCTCTCTGGGGACAGATGCCTGTATACCAAAGCTAGGGTACAGATTAGGGCCTAATGGCATGTCAGTTTCAATCTTCTCTCTCTGGGGCCATCTACCTGGGTGTCTGATGGGAGGTCCGTGCTCAGGGTATGTCAGAATGTGCATTGTTATCCAGGGCGTCCTATGAAATTGGGCTGGCCTCAGGGGCCTTGCAGGTTTCTGCTATTTTGAGGTTTCTTGAAGCTCTAAAGGGCACAGATACCTTCTGGAGGGCAGCACAGTTCAGTGGTGTGGCTATGGAATACCCAGGCTGGTGGGTTTGTGGGGTAGGACTCTGGGAACAGAAGTCTGAAAACACCAACTAGCGTTAGGACTAGGGCCGATGGTATGGCAGGCCCGATCTGCTGACCCTGAGGCATGGTCCTCAGGATCTGAAATGAGGGCGAGTGTGGGGCAGAATCCCAGGCTTTTGTTTCTCTTTTTGTGTCTATGATGGCGGTATAATAATATAAGGGTGGGCTCCATGGGGCCATGGAAGTTCCTCCCTCTTTGGGGGTTTTGCAAAGCACCAAATACCATGGTGTCATTGTGGGGGAAAGGATGAATCCTGTTTTCTTATTCAGAGGTCCCCATAAGGAGAGATTTGAGAGCAGGGCTCTGCGTATGGGTGCCTGGCAACACAACCTTGGGTTAGGATTTGGGCTTAGGGTCACGGCAGGCCTCAGATGCTGGCTCCAGGTCAAGCTACCAAGGGGTCTTCATTGAAAACTTACCTCAGGCCGAGGGTCACAATGTCGGCTTGTGCCCAGGGCAGCCCTCAATAGTGGGCGGGGCCTCATGGGCCATGCAGTTTTCTCTGACTCTGAGAGTTTTACACACATCCCATTAGCAACGTATCCTGCTGGGGGGCAGGTGGACTTCTATTTTGTGGATCATGTTCCTCCATATGCTGGGTTTTGTGAATAGGCCTCTGGGGACAGATGCCTATAAATCCAGGTTGGGTAGAGATTATGACCTAGGGGCGTGGCAGTTCCAATCTCATGGATAGGTGGCCAGCTACCTGGGTGGCTGACAGGAGGCTGGGGATCAGTGTGGGGCAGACAGAACATTAGTTCACAGGGGGGCCTATGAAATTTCAGTGCCCTCTAGGGCTGAACAGGTTGATCCTCATTTGGGGTTTTTGTGCAGTCCCATAGGATACCTTTGCCTTCCTAAAGTCAGCCAGAGTGCTGTGTTGGGGCTCCAGAATTCCCAATCTGGAGGGCTTCTGCACCAGAACTCTGGGGATGGAAGACTGAAAACACAAGCTAGGGTTAGGGTTAGGGCCTAGGGCATGGCAGGCCCAATCTGCAGAGGCTGAGGTGAGATCACCAGCATCTGAAATAAGGGCGAGTGTCAGACATCTTCTCAGGCTGGTGTTTTTGTCCATGAGGACTGCCTGATGTAGCCGTGTCCTAATGAGGCCATTGAGGTTTTCACAATCTGGAGGTTGGGCACAGCTCCAAAAAGCAAGGTTTCCTTCTTCAGGACAGGGTGAGTGCTCTTTGTTGGCTCAAAGGTCCCACATATGGAAATATTCAATAGCAGTCTTTACATATGGATGCGTGAAAACCACATGCAGGTTTCCCATTGGAACCGAGGGACATGGCAGGTCCTATCTGCTGGGTATGTGGCAAGCTGTCTGTGGGGCTGATGGGAGGTCTCGTCTCAGGCTGTATCACACAGAGCATTAGAGCACAGGGCGGCCTATCAAATTGTGTGCTGTTGAGGGCCATACAGATTGATCCTCATTTGGGGTTTTTAGGCAACTCCATAGGGCACTTTTTCCTTCTGGTGGGCAGGCAGAGTGCTGCATGGTGGCTCCAGAATTCCCAGTCTGGAGGGCTTGTGGGCCAGGAGTGTGAGGACGGAAGTCTGAAAACACAAGTTAGTGTTAGGTTTCGGGCTGAGGGCATGGTGGGCCCACTCTTGTGTGGCTGAATCGAGATTTCCTGCATCTGAAGTCAGGGCGAGTATCAGATGTTGGCTCAGGCTGGAGTTTGTGTCCATGATGGCCTCTTCATGAAGGGGGTGCTCATGAGGCCATGGAAAATTTCCCCTCTGGGAATTGTGAGCTGTTCCAAACCACAAGGTTTCCTTCTGTGGGACAGTCGAGTCCTGTTGCATGGCTCAAGGACACCCAGGTTCCAAAGACTCGAGAGCAGGGTTATAAGGGTGGATGCTTGGAAACCCCGCCTCCCACTCCCATTGGCTTCTAGCGACATGGCAAGTTCGATCTGCTGGCTCTGGGGAGAGCTACCCAGGGGCTGAGTTGAAATGGACTCTCAGAAGATGGGTCATAATGTGGGTTTGTGTCCATGGAGACCTTGGAATGTGGCAGTGGCTCAAGGGCTCTGCATGATTCTCCTACTCAGAGGGTTGGACACAGCTCCAAAGAGCAAGCTTCCCAGGTGGAGATGAGAGGTGTTCTGTTTGGTGCCTCAAGAAACCCCCATATGCTGGAATTCGAAAGCAGGCCTCTGAGGAGTGAAGGCTGGAAAACAAAACTAGTGTTCAGATTAGGGCCTAGGGGCCTGTCCAGTTCAATCTTCCATCTCTGGGGACATCCGTCTGCTTGTCTGAGTGGAGGTAGTTGCTCAGCTTGTGTCAGAATGCCCCTGTTTTTCCTGGTCGGTCTACACTAATTGAATGGCCTTGGGGGACTTGGAGGTTTCTCCCACCCCTAATGGTAGGGGTGTGGCCAATGGAATGGGCAGAGTTTCCTTGGAGAGGGCAGGCACAGTCCTGTGGTGTGGCTCAAGGGCACCCAGCCTGGAGTGTGTGTGGGCCAGGGCTGTGGGGACAGAAGTCTGAAAACACAAACGCGTTGTAGGTTTGGAACCGAGGGTATGGCAAGACCAATCTACAGACTGTGAGGGGAGCTCCACGGGATATGGAAGAAGGGCGAGTGTGAGGCCATCGCCAGGCTTTTGTCTCTGGATTTTGTGTCAAGGATGGCCGTGGAATGTAGGGGTGGTCTCATGGGCCATGGACGAATCTGCCTCTCTGGGGATTTGGCCCAGCTCCCAAGAGTTTGGGGTCATTCTGTGGGAAGGGAGGAGTCCTGTTTTCTGCCTCAGGTGTCCCTCCAAAAGAGGGATCCAGAACAGAGCCCTGGGTATGGGAGACTGGAAAACCCAATCTCTGGTTAGCATTGGGGCCTAGGGGCATGGCAATCGCCCCTTGCGTGTTGGTCCATCCAGTAAGAGGCCTTACTTGAACACGGGGCTCACACCTAGGGTCACAATGCGTGTTTGTGCCCGAGGTGGCCCTTGAGCATGGGTGTGCCCTCATGGGCCATGCAGGTTTCTCCTACCCTGAAGGTTCGACACCATGCCAACAGGAAGGTTTCTTGCCATGGGGAAGGAGGAGTTCTGATTTGGGCATCAGGTTCCCACCTGTGCAGGGATTCGAGATACGGTCTAAGTTCCAATGCCCGAAAATCCACGTTGGGAAGAGATGACGGCCTAAAACCATGGCGGGTCTGAAGTGCTGGGTGTGTGGCCAGCTGTCTGGGTATCTTTCGGGAGGTCTAGGCTCAGGCTGTGTCAGACAGAGCATTATTGCCCAGGGAAGCCTAGGCAATCAGTGTGTGGTTGAGTGCCGTGCAGGTTGATCCTCATTTTGATTTTCTGTGCCATCCTGTAGGCCACTTTTTGCCTTCTGAAAGCAGACAGCATGCTGTGTTGGGGCTCCAGAATTCCCAGTTTGGAGGTCTTGTGCACCAGGCCTCTGGAGACAGAAGACTGAAAACACAAGCTAGGGTTAGGGTTGGGGCCTAGGGCACAGCAGGACCAATCAGAGCAGGGATCTGTGTATGGGTGTCTGGAAACCCAAAATTGGGTTAGGATTTGGGCCTAGCGTCACAAAACCCTAGGGGCATGGCAGGTCCAATCTGGTGGATAGGCAATCAGCTACCTGGGTGGATGAAAGGAGGTCGTTACTCAGGCTGTGGCAGACAGAACAGTAGTGCACAGGGTGGCCTATCATCATTTGGGGTTTTGTGGAACCCCATAGGGCACTTTTTCCTTCTGGTGGGCAAACAGAGCGCTGCATTGTGGCTCCAGAATTCCCAATCTGGAGGGCTTGTGGGCCAGGAGTGTGAGGAATGAAGTCTGAAAACCCAAGCTAGGGTTACTTATAGGGTAGATGACTCAGCAGCCCAAATCTGCAGAGGCTGAGGCGAGATCTCCAGCATCTGAAGTAAGTGTGAGAGCTGGATGTTTGCTCAGGCTGGAGTTTGTGTCCATGATGGCCGCTGAATGGATCAGTGGTTTTCCCAATCTGGGGGTTGTTTGTTGCTGCAAACAGCAAGGTTTCCTCCTGCAGGACAGGTGGAGTCCTGTTTGATGGCTCAAGTGTCCCCTTATGGAAAGATTTGAAAGTAGGACTCTGTTTTTGGATGCCTGGAAAACCCACCTCAAATTTCCATTGGCGCCTAGGAACAAGACAGGTTTGATCTCCTGGCTCTGGGGCTAGACACCTCCCAGCTCCCAATAGTTTGGTGTCATTCTGGGGGATGTTAGTCTCCTTTTTTGCTGTCTCAGTGGTCCCTAAGAAGAGGGATTCCAAAACAAGGCTCTGGGTATGGACGCCTGGACAACTCCACGTTGGGTTAGGATTTGGGCTTAGGAGAATGGCAAGCCCAATATGCAGGCATGTATTCTGGCTCCTAAGATCCTTATTTGAAATGGGAGCTCAGGCTGAGGGTCACAATGTGTGTTTGTGCCAAGGCAGCCCTCAAGAGTGGGTGTGGCCTCATGGGTCATGCAGGCTTCCTCTCTCTGATGGTTTTACACCCTTCCCAATGGCAAGGTTTCCTGCCACGGGGAAGGAGGAGTTCTGTTTTCTGCATTAGGTTCCTCCATATGCAGGCATCTGAGATAAGGTCTAGAGACAGATGCCTGAAAACCAAGGTTGGGTAGAGATGATGGCCTAGGGCCATGGCAAGTCCGTTCTGCTGGATATGTGGCCACCTGTCTGGGTTGTGGATGGGAGGCCTTGGCTCAGTCTGTGTCAGGCAGAGCAGTAGTACACAGGGCGGCCTATGGTATTGGGGTGTCGTCGAGGGCCGTGCAGGTTGATCCTCATTTGCAGTATTTGGGCACCCCCATAGGGCAGTTTTTTCTTCTGCTGGGCAGGCAGAGTGCTGTGTTGTGGCTCCAAAATTAGTATGCAGATTGTTATTTCCATTGGGAGGACTACTCAATTGTCTACTTCTAATTGTTGTAGTTTTCCAGGTTTTAGCTCTTGAGTTGGCATTATATAGGAGTCAAAGTTTAGGTCTTCATAATCTGTGTACTCATAACTTCAGTATCATTGGTGACCCATAGTTTTTGCAGTCAAGGAAGGATTATTGATGTCATCTATTACATAGAGGATTCATTGTGAAGGTAAAGCAATTAAAATTAAATGATAGCAGGTAGGACAGTTCATACTGCTTCAACTTCTTGAGTGTCTATAGTGCTGGTATGTGTTAGTTTAGTAGTTAGTATTAATGAAATGATGTAGAGAACAAGAGAGCTGATGAAGAATATGATTATTAATGTATGGTCATGGAAGTGTAATAGTTCTTCTATAATAGGGGAGGTTGCTTCTTGAAGGCCTATTTGGAAAGGGTACGCCATATAGATATAAAGGACTTCCACCTATAATTTGACTTTGACAAAGTCATGTAATTTTTACTGATATCTCTTTATTGAGAAGGACATAGTGGTTATGATATTGGCTTGAAACCAATTCTAGGGGGCTCCATTCCTTCCTTTCTTATTTTGATAGTACATAGGTTGGCTCTTTGAATGTGTGATATGGAGGAGGGTGTCCATGTAATCATTCAATGTTTGTTGAAGTAAGTTTTCCTACTATCACTTCTTGTTTGGATGCTAAGGCTTCTCAGATTATGAAGATTATTAATATTACTACCATTAATGAGATAAATGAACCCATGGAAGACACTGTGTTTCATGTTGTATAAGCATTTGGATAATCGGAGTATCGTCGAGGTATGCCTGATAAGCCTAGGAAATGTTGAGGAAAGAATGTTATATTTACATCTACGAATATAATTGTAAAGTGGATCTTTGCTCAAATATCATTTAGTGTGTAACTTGTGAACAGTGGGAATCAATGGACAAACCCGCCTATGATTGCAAACACTGCCCCCATTGAAAGGACATAATGGAAGTGTGCTACCACGTAGTATGTGTCATGAAGAACAATATCTAGTGATGAGTTTGATAATACAATACCTGTTAAACCGCCCACCGTGAATAGAAAAATAAACCCCAGTGCTCATAATATAGCTGGCGATCATTTAATATTCCCCCTGTGTAGATCATTTAATATCATTTAAAATCCCCCTTGTCAGCTAAATACTTTTACTCCCATTGGAATTGCAATGATTATAGTAGCTGAGGTGAACTATGCTTTTGTGCCGACGTCCATTCCTATGATAAACATGTGGTAGGCTCATACAATAAATCCTAAGAAACCGATAGATATCATTGCTCAGGATAATCCTATGTAACTGAATGGTTCTTTTTTTTCCTGAGTAACAGGTTACAACATGTGAGATAATTCCAAATCCTGTTAAAATTAGAATATATACTTCATGGGGCACCTGGGTGGCTCAGTGGGTTAAAGCCTCCGCCTTTGGCTCAGGTCATGATCCCAGAGACCTGGGATCGAGCCCCAAGTCAGGCTCTCTGCTCAGCAGTGAGCCTTCTTCCTCCTCTCTCTCTCTCTCTGCCTGCCTCTCTGCCTACTTGTGATCCTGTCTGTAAAATAAATAAAATAAAATAAAATAAAATAAAATAAAATAAAATAAAATAAAATAAAAGAATGTATACTTCAGGATGTCCGAAAAATCAGAATAGGTGTTAATAGAGAATAGGGTCTCCTCCTCCAGCTGGGTCAAAGAAGGTAGTATTTACGTTTCGGCCTGTGAGTAGTATGGTAATACCCGCTGCTAGAACTGGTAATGATAATAAATAATAATAATAAGAGTCAAAGTACAGCCGTTATCAGGACAGATCATACGAATAGAGGAGTTTGATATTGTGATATTGCAGAGGGTTTTATGTTATGATAATGATAGTAATAAAGTTAATTGTTCCTAGGATGGATGAGACACCTGCCAGGTGTAGGGAAAAGATTATTACATCTACAGATGCTCCTGCATGTGCTAAATTTCCTGCTAGAGGTGGGTACACAGTTCATCCTGTTCCTGCACCTGCTTCTACCACGGAAGAAGCTAGAAGGAGAAGAAAGGAGGGGGGCAGAAGTCAAAAGCTTATATTATTTATTCATGGAAATGCAATGTCGGGTGTGCCAATTATTCAGTTTCTGAATCCTCCAATCATAATTGGCATTACTATAAAGAAAATTATTACAAATGCATAGGCAGTTACAATTATGTTATAGATTTGGTCATCTCCTAGTAGAGCACTTGGTGGGCCCAATTCACTATGGATTAATAGGCAAAGAGCAGTGCATCAAATAAAAGGTAAAGGGTCTTTATGATTTGTGGAGAATAATCATCGCTTTATGAACATAGGTAAAATGGCCGATAAAGGCATTAGACTGTAAATTGAAGAATGGGGGTTTGAGTCCTCTTTTTGCCAAGCTCTGTGGTGAAACATCACGTTGAATTGCAAATTCAAAGAAGCAACTTCAGCCCTGCCGGGGCTTCTCCCGCCCTTTTTTTTTTTTTTTTCTTTGCAGCAGGAGAAGTAGATTGAAGCCAGTTGACTAGGGTTTTTAGCTGTTAACTAAAGTTTTGTGTGATGATAGCCCACCAGTCTAGAAAGGGCTTAGCTTAATTAAGGTGATTGATTTGTGTTCAGTAGATGTGAGATACACTCTTGCAGTCCTTAAGGTGAGATTCAGGAGTTAAGTGAACAGCACTTACTTAGGGCTTTGAAGGCCCTTGGTGTTTTTAACCTAAACTTCTAGAACAGTGTTAGTATTATTGGGTTTAATGGGAGTAATATGGTCGAAGTTACAATTAGTGGGGATAAAAGAATTATGTTTTCTGTGTTTTTGAATTGCCATTTTATTTTTATGGTGTTTATTGAGGGGAATATAGTTAGTGCTGTTGCGTGTGTTAACCACATATAAAAGTATAGGTTTAGTAGGGCTGTAATTACTATAAATGTTGATGTAACAATTATATTTTTTGTGAGTTTGTGGATGATTATTCATTTAGGGATGAATCCTGAGAGGGGAGGTAGACCTCCTAGTGATAGTATGATTGTTAGGATTAGTGAGGTAATTAGTGGGAGTTTGTTTCATATATGAGATAGAGATAGTGTGGTTGTAGATGAACTGAGTGTGAACAGTATAAATGTTCCAAGTGTTATTGTAATGTAGATTATGAGGTTTAGTATTATTAGGGTAGGGTTATATGTTGTTATAGCAATCAATCATCCTATGTGGGCAATTGATGAGTATGCTAGGATTTTTCATAGTTGTGTTTGGTTAAGACCTCCTCAGCCTCCTGCTAGAATGGATATAATAGCAATGGCTACTAATAAGTTTGGATTTATAGATGGAGAGGTTTGGTATAGGACGGATAAGGGGGTGATTTTTTGTCAGGTTAGTAGAATTATTCCTGATGATAGTGGGATTCCTTGGGTTACTTCAGGTACTCAGAAGTGGAAGGGTGATAGTCCTAATTTTATTGCCAGAGCTACTGTTATTATGTTTGACGCAATTGGGTTAGGGGTATTTAGTATTGTTCATTGTCCTGTCAATAGTGGGTTAATAACAATTCCTAATATTAAAAGTATAGATGCAGTGGCTTGGGTAAGGAAATATTTTGTTGATGCTTCTATGGCTCGTGGATTGAATTTTTTTATTAAAATGGGGATAATAGCTAGTATATTTATTTCGAATCCAATTCAGATTGTCAGTCACTGAGAGCTTATTAGTATTATAATGTTTCCTGAAATGACAGTTGATATAATAACAGTAAGGATGGGGGGGGTTAATTAGTACAGGAAGGGGATAAGCCAACATTTTTGTAGTATGGGCCTGATAGCTTATTTAGCTGACCTTACTGTAGAAATTGATGTGAGTTGGGTAGCACAAAGATTTTTGAGTTCTTAGGATTAGGTTCAATTCCTATAATTCTAGAAATAAGGGGGCTCGAACCTCTATAATCAAAGTACCTCTTTTGTCAGACATATTTCTTATGTTTGGGGAGGAACACTTGCTGTTATAATGGGTAAGGCTACATGTCATATGCATAGGGCTGGTGTCAGGGGGAGGAAGTTTTTTCAAAATAAATGTATGAGTTGATCATAACAGAATTGTGAATAGGATGCTCGAATTCATAGGAAGGAAGTTGTTTTTATAGAACACTTTATAGAAGTGTTTTTATAGTAAAATTGATGGAGTATAGTTCCAGTAAGTATGGTGTGTGGAATGCACCAAAAAACAGGATAGTTGTAAGGATATTCATTATAATAATGTTGGCATATTCAGCTAGGAAAAATAGGGCGAATGGTTCAGCTGCCTATTTGACGTTGAATCTGGAGACTAATTCTGATTCTCCTTCTGTTAAGTCAAATGGGGTGCGGTTGGTTTCTGCTAGGGTTGACATAAATCATATTATAGCTAGGGGTCATGTGGAGAGGATTAGTCATAGGTGTTCTTGTGTAGTAATAAGTGTGGATAGGGTAAAAGAGCCATTTATTAATAGTACTGATAGGAGGATCATGGCTAGTGTGACTTTGTAGGAAATTGGGCTACAGCTCAAAGGGCCCCAATTAGGGCATATTTTGAGTTTGAGGCTCATCCGGACCATAAAATAGAGTAAACAGATAGGCTTGATATTGCTAGTATGAATAGGATTCCTAGGTTTATATTCATGAGAGGGTAAGGTATTGGTAATGGGATTCATATGGTTAGGGCTAGTGATAGGGCTAGGACTGGGGCTATTACAAATATAATGATAGATGATGTTAGGAATCGTAAAGGTTCTTTAGTGAAGACTTTTATGGCATCTGCAATTGGTTGCAAGAGTCCGTAGGATCTTATGATGTTTGGGCCTTTACAGAGTTGTATATACCCAAGGCTTTTTCATTCCACTGTTGTTAGAAAGGCTACAGCAAGTAGGATAGGTACAATTAGTGAAATGATATTAATTTTAAACATAATTTTAGGAAAAAAATTCAACCTCTGAGAATAAAAGTTTAAGTTTTATGCAATTACTGGGCTCTGCCACCCTAACAAGCCCTATCTCTAGTGCTATGAATTGAAGGTGGACTATTAAGATTAAGATTGTATCCTCTATTTTCATTATTAGTGTATAAGAAAGCTATTGATTTCTGGACATTGACTTTGTATCCTGCCACATTACTGAATTGCTGTATGAGTTCTAGTAGTTTGGGGGTGGAGTCTTTTGGGTTTTCCATATAAAGAATCATGTCATCTGCGAAGAGAGAGAGTTTGACTTCTTCCTTGCCAATTTGGATACCTTTTATTTCTCTTTGTTGTCTGATTGCTGTTGCTAGGACTTCTAATACTATGTTGAACAAGAGTGGTGAGAGTGGGCATCCTTGTCGTGTTCCTGATCTCAACGGGAAGGCTGCAAGCTTTTTCCCCTTGAGCATGATACTTGCTGTGGGTCTTTCATAGATAGATTTGATGAAGTTGAGGAATGTTCCTTCTTTCCCTATACTTTGAAGCGTTTTAATCAGGAACAGATGCTGGATTTTGTCAAAAGCTTTTTCTGCATCAATTGAGAGGATCATGTGGTTCTTCTCTCTTCTCTTATTGATTTGTTCTATCACATTGATTGATTTGCGAATGTTGAACCATCCTTGTAACCCAGGGATGAATCCCACCTGGTCATGGTGGATAATCTTTTTAATGTGCTGTTGGATCCTGTTTGCTAGGATCTTGTTGAGAATCTTAGCATCCATATTCATCAGTGATATTGGTCTGAAATTCTCCTTTTTGGTAGGGTCTTTGCCTGGTTTGGGGATCAGGGTAATGCTGGCTTCATAAAAAGAGTCTGGAAGTTTTCCTTCTGCTTCAATTTTTTGAAACAGTTTCAGGAGAATAGGTGTTATTTTCTTTGAAAGTTTGATAGAATTCCCCAGGGAATCCGTCGGGTCCTGGGCTCTTGTTTTTTGGGAGGTTTTTGATCACAGCTTCAATCTTGTTACTAGATATCGGTCTATTCAGGTTGTCAATGTCTTCCTGGTTCAATTTTGGGAGTTTATGGTTTTCCAGGAATGCATCCATTTCATCTAGGTTGCTTAGCTTATTGGCATATAACTGTTGATAATAACTTCTGATGATTGTTTCTACTTCCTTGGTGTTAGTTGTGATCTCTCCCTTTTCATTCATAATTTTATTAATTTGGGCTTTCTTTCTTTTCTTTTGGATTAGTGTGGCCAATGGCTTATCGATCTTATTGATTCTTTCAAAAAACCATCTTCTAGTTTCATTGATACGGTGTACTGTATCTCTGGTTTCTACCTCATTGATCTCTGCTCTAAACTTGATTATTTCCCTTCTTACGTGTGGAGTTGGTTTGATAATGAAAATACAGAAAGGCAAATTAGAGAATCGATTCCATTTACTATAGCACCAAGAACCATAAGATATCTCGGAATAAACCTAACCAAAGAGGTTAAAGATCTGTACTCGAGGAACTACAGAATGCTTCTAAAAGAAATGGAAGAAGACACAAAAAGATGGAAGACCATTTCATGCTCTTGGATCAGAAGAATAAACATCGTTAAAATGTCTATACTGCCCAGAGCAATCTATACTTTTAATGCCATTCCAATCAAAATTCCACCAGTATTTTTCAAAGAGCTGGAACAAATAATCCTAAAATTTGTATGGAATCAGAAGAGACCCTGAATTGCTAAGGAAATGTTGAAAAACAAAAAGAAAACTGATGGCATCACATTACCTGATTTCAAGCTTTACTACAAAGCTGTGATCACCAAGACAGCATGGTACTGGCATAAAAACAGACACATGGACCAGTGGAACAGAGTAGAGAGCCCAGATATGGACCCTCAACTCTATGGTCAAATAATCTTCGACAAAACAGGAAAAAATATCCAGTGGAAAAAAGACAGTCTCTTCAATAAATGGTGCTGGGAAAACTGGACAGCTCTATGTAGAAGAATGAAACTCGACCATTGTCTTACACCGTACACAAAGATAAACTCGAAATGGATAAAAGACCTCAACGTGAGACAGTAATCCATCAGAAGCCTCGAGGAGAACATAGGCAGCAACCTCTTTGATATCAGCCACAGCAACTTCTTTCAAGATATGTCTCCAAAGGCGATGGAAACAAAAGCGAAAATGAACTTTTGGGACTTCATCAAGATCAAAAGCTTCTGCACAGCAAAAGAAACAGTTAACAAAACAAAGATGCACCCCACGGAATGGGAGAAGATATTTGCAATTGACAATACAGACAAAAGGTT